>JANHGL010018843.1:0-22740 GCA_024611195.1 Ceyx melanurus | reverse complement strand
AGATTTTAATAAGTATAGATATTCTTCAAAAAGAAACATTTAATAATATAAGAAACAGATGTGTTCAGAATGGAAAACTCTAGTGATTTTATACAATTACCAAAATTACATGGAATAGTGTCCATTTTCTGTTTACACAATATCAAAATGCTTTAGTGCTAGGTGTATAATCATTTATAACTGTTTCTTAACTATGCAGTTTGTAAATCTGTTGGCTCTTATTGCCTAATAACATTGGACAGATGATCAGAACATATTAATTTGCATTACCATTATATATTTCTTCAATATCAATAATGAAAGGGCAGGTCTCAGTGTGATTCTTCCTTTTCTGAAGCTTTTCAGATGTCAAGACCATTGCTGCATTTTTCTCCTCCTCCTCTCTCTTCATCACAAGCAACCACCCCCCAACCCAACCTTAACCCATAGCAGAAATTCCATGAAAGAGAGAGAAAGTTTCTTTATCCCAGGCCCAGCTCTGCAGCAAGTGGAGTCAGTGGAGGTTTTGCCAATGACCTCAGTAGGAGCAACACTCTCTAAACTTCCTTTCTTCTAGCAGGCCAATAAACTTCTTATCTCTATAACGGCTGCCACATATTTGTGCCACATATTTTTGTCTACAGTTAGACTAACAACACTAGAAAAAGTTATATAGCCATAAATTTTGAAAGGATTTAATAGGGTTTTTAGGCATACAACCCCCTGCAAATCATCAGAAGTTAGGCAGCTGAAACCTGACGTTCACTCTGGAAGTGCTATTGCAGTACCATTTTCTTGTAATGGTATGACTATTAGTAGACATATGGGGTTTTATATCACAATAATGAATGAAAACTAGACATTGTTTATTTGTAATATAAGCTATTCATTATCTGAATTAATGAAATGGAATTTGTAGATGGATGGCATGTTCAGGGAAGTAGAGGAACATTGCTGCTTATAATTCAACCTTTGACAATTATATTCAGGAGTGGCTGAGGCAGAAATCTGATGTGTTGCTGATTTTGTTGTCTTTCACGCTTCAGTAATAATTTCCACTTTGGAGAAGGGAAAGAAAATAACCATGTTATATGTATAATTACAGTGTAGACAAATTTAGGCAAAGATGCTTTCCAAACATCAGCCTATCTTAGTGTGAATCAGAAAAGGCATCATAGACTGAGATTCCAGTCAGACACAGTCTTTTCTGACTGGAGGAAGAAAAAAACCCAACTGTGATAGAAGTCTGGAATGATCACATCTGCCCATTAGGGGATGGACATCTATCTCTCTTTACACAGAGCTACTGAGCAACCATCATTTACATTAAAACGCTCAGTCCATTACCAACAGCTGACCTTGTGACCTTGGTTTAAATGCTTTACATCCCATTACTTTCCTCCCAAGTCATCTACTTTCCTAATATTTTACAATAATGCACTTCAGCACTGTCACACATTTCTGGCTCCAATTCTGGAAAACTTTTCTGTTCAAGAATACACTCAGCTGTGTGCTTTATTTTACCCTCTGAAATAAAAATGAAGCATGCTGTTACCGTTTGCACTCTGTAGAGATAGACTGAAAACACACTTATGTTCTTCTCTGTCCTGGGCTCTGAATGACGACAGTTATTTTTCCCAGTCTGTTTGAAACAGAAGAACTAATGTAATCATAAATGCATTGAAATGAAATCCTAATAAAGGGTCTTCAGAAGAATGCATATATTCATGTTCCCACTTAAAAAAAAAAAAAAAAAAGGTTTATTATACTTGAAAAAGATATTTGAAGCATTCTAACTTTCTAAAGCATTGCAGTATACTTTTGCAATAGCTTGTTACCCATTACTGAATAGATTTAATTATACTTTCTCTGTAGTAGAATTACAGTTACAGATGTTTTTTTCCTACTGATTGGAACGTCAGTAATAATTTAATTAGATATTATGACAGTTTCCATGGCTTATACGTTAACACAGTTAAATTCTCTCTGTAAACTAATTTTAAGAACAAATGTTTCTGTTAAAAATCTTTTACAATGGAAATGTTTCAAAGGTAGAAAAAGCTAATTAAAAGGTTTTTTTCCCCTTCTAAATCCTCTGAAGGGGGAGCAAGAAGATTTTCCATGGAAATATAGTCAGTCACCGAAATGTCAAAGAGGTTCTAACTGCAGAATATTGAATGGTATATGGAAAGTATATGAAATTTAAACTACCTCACAATCTAAGTTAAATGGCACTATTTATTTATATAACTATAGTGACCCTCAGTGTGCAGAAGATATGCTTTTTACTGTGTGGTTTTCTTGTATGTAAGAACATTGAATGGCTGTATTATATTTAATTAAAAGCAATAGTAGGCCTACCCAGATGTTAAAAGGGCTTGATCTGAACAGTGTGTTGACATCAGATGAATAGGAGAGGCCACCTGCTAGCTCCACTTTTGGCTTTGTGGATGATTTGCATTCCTGTGGCCTGTTGCTCTGCATGATTGCTCTCAGCACTTCACAGCCCCATGAACTGTTTAATATCATGGATACCTTCCAGCCATGCAGGCTATCTCCTTTTGTAACATCAGTGCAAAAGAAAGAATGACCACTTGCATGATTCTGATGGGTAGAGCATGATGTTTTCACTTAGCATATACCACATCAAAGAGGAGGAAATGCTTTCCTACAAATCAGATTAAGATAAAAATTAATCCATTCTTGCCTAAGAGCGCTAACAAACTTTTTTTTCTTCTCTTTCTGAAAGATAATGCTCGTCATCTGAATTTGAGTACAGTACAGTTCAGACTGTTAGTGTCTTTGTCCTTGTCTTTTCACTTGAGCACAGAATGTTTCTAGTTTAATTTACTAAATATGTGTACTGTCTGAACACTGAGAAGTCTTTCAGTAGCACAAATGTATTCATACACAAATGCTATTAGACTGCACATGCTTTATAACTATTAGATTGCTGCTGCAGTCCTGATGTGTGTCATCCTTCTAAAGATCTATGTATATTTTGAAGTGAGAGGCAAGAAAAATGGAATCAAAAGGAACAAGAAAACATTCTATCATTTTTCAGTAGGCAGTACCAAAAGAGAAAAGAAAAATTTCACATCCATGTTTCCATATACTGTCCTCTCTTGAGATTATACCTGCTGCATAGGAGAGTGAAAGTTTCTTATGTGCTTCCAATTTGAAGGTTATTGTATCATTACTTAAGGAGTGGAAGGATGCCATTATCTAAAAATAGTCATAGTTATTTTCCTGATGACTTTGTATTTGTGATCTATATTTATTTTTGTAGTGATGAGTTGACTTCATCCCAGAAAGCTCTTACTGACATTTCCTTGCAGTTTTATACTTCACTGTTAAATAATGTATTTAGCATTCTGTTATGGTGTGATAAAAGACACATTCATTTATTCAAGTTCCAGAAACAAAAGCTAACAGTCACTTTAAATTTTAGTAGACTGCTAAAGAGCATTCTTGCTTTTGTATCTTTTTCATTATGCAGTATGATGATTTAAGGTACAAGACAGACAAATAAAATATTTATGCCCAGGAGATTTACATACAATGTGTGATAATTCAGTTCTAACTTGACATTAAAAGATCTTTAAAACTATGAACATTGTAATTCTTTTTTTTTTTTTTTCTATAACCAGACAACGACTTTCTTGACAAATTATTAAGTTACTTAAGAGCTGGGATAACTGAGAATAAAGCAGAATTTATATAGCAAAATGCCCCTTTAGAAGCCTAACTCTAAAGCACAGATTTTCTCACTCCTTACTCAGCTAACTACAATACTTAAAATGCCTATGTAATTAAGCTTATGATTTCAAAGTTGCTCATGTATCACAAATTTTATGTCTCAGCATATCCACAAATGATCCAGTCTTAATGCTTAGAGAGAGCAGAGATTTTTTTTAACCAAAATGTAAGTGAACCTAGCACTGATGAGAGGTGTTGTTTCAGTTCTGTCCTTTGGCTGAAAGGATCTGAATCTAACAGTGATTCTAAACTAGTAGACTTCAGTTTTCAGGGAATAGGAACTGTCCTTTTCTTCTGGTTAATTACAGCTTTTTATTGAGCAATTAAATGATTTCTAGTCAGTGGCTGTGATGAGGAAAGTCAGTAACTACATGGTGTGCTGAACTGGTATTACCCCTGCAAAAACTATAGTGATGTCTGGAGAACTTCTGCAGTTACATAGAAGGGCTCAGCACTGCTCAGGCAGGATGTGGACCACTACTACTGGACTACTGCCTGTACAGAAGAAACTTGGTTGTTTTAATTTTCTTGACAGAAAAAAATTCTCCCAGTTTCCAAATTGTGAAACATCAACAGAGATAAGTATCTGTAATTAAGCATCCAAACATTTAAAAGGGATGAAGCTGAAGATAATGTTCCACTTACAGCATTTTAATTTGGGATGCTCAAGGTTGTCCAAAACATCTGCAGCAGGTTTGACTGGTGTCACAGGCCCTGCAGAAGACATGAACTTGTCTAGACTGGCACCCAGGAGATGATGGCATCTCAAATGGCACCGGGACAAGCATGTTAAACTTAGGTAACTGAATCCCAGTAATGGTGTTTAAGCTCCTGTGATAGCACTTATCTAATCAGCAGAGTCTAAAGAGTGGTTTAATTGACTTTGTGCCTGGATATGGGAATGGATTTTCCAGCTCCGTGGGCTGCATTGGCTAAGCCTTCATTGGCTGCCACTGGAGCTCATATGTCTAGCACACATGGAGACAATTGCATGTAGACACATAAATTCAGGTGTCCTAATCATGCACTGAATCTTACTATTAACTGTGATATTTTCCTATACTTCCAATGTAATCAGTAAAACTATAAGAATTCAGCAAATATATTGCCACAAACACAAATGTTGTAAACCACCTAATTGTAAGGTGACCATGGAAGCTGAGCACTGTAAATGTGGAGTTCTGCAAAACCTGCAATTATTTATGCACATCCTCTTCACAGCAACAGGGAAGTGCAGGGAGAAAACATACTGGTATTGTTCCCCCAGTGAGATGACTTGCAGTACTTGGTTAACTAAGAGCTAATATAGCTCATGTCCACCACGCTTCTGAAGGGGCCCTGCAGTCCTAAAAAAGCTGAAGGACTTGAGACTGGAAGCAAATTAAAGTTTAATATGTATGCAATTTGTATCTTTTAGAATCCTACATCACTTCCCCATCATAACTGTGTGTTAACTGCCATTACATCCAAGTATATGAAGTAATAAATAGGTCCCAAGTGCCAAGTAAATGCTAAAAAAAATCTGAGGCATTTCTTCTCCATGTGGGAACCATCTCTAGTGAACTACACTTCTGTAAAAAGAAAGTTATTACTGTTGTTCTACAAGTGTTTTCCTTCACTAGAAAGCTGATATGGAAAATGACAAAGAGTTTACTCTTTTGTTGAGTGCTCTGTAAATGATCTATGACTTCTCCAGATACAGCTTTGCAGATGGAAATGTTTGAGGTGAGGCTGAATGCTTTACTGAATTGTGACCTGCTATAACATCAGTTTTCTTCTCATTCTAATTGTATCTGCTTTGCACTACTCAGGTGCTGCAAAACAGCTGCTGGACTAACAGATCTATGCAGATTTAAATTCCCCTGCATGCATGAATCCCCATGCCATGGTGATGGAAATGGCCTAAAAAACTGAGTACCAAATGACATTTAGCCATGAAAAGTGGGTTTTCCCTGAAGAGATACTAGTCCAGACAGTTTTCTGAACTGTCTCCTGCAACATAGGCTGTAATTCAAACCTGGGCTTTTGAAGTTATGGGTAAATACAGTATTTTAGATGTACTTTGTTGTGAAAATAAATGGATCCTGCACTGCACTGATCTCTGTATCTTTTGTCTATGCACAGATTTGTATAATTTTGAAACAGAGCTAACTTCTACCACAGTCAAAATAGTTTCTGCTGAACCTCAAGAACACTTAAAGTGACATGAAGACATTTTTGCCTCCCATACATGACAGAGACTTAATGTTTAATCAGCATTAAGTAGGAAATTAAGTAAAAGGGAATGAGATTATAAAAACTTCACTTTTAAAACAAACTAGATTATCATTCTCTTGACCGTATCAGGAGACAGCTTTACAATAATATCTCTAAATATATCCAAAACACGATAAGGAATTGATAGTGGATGTTTTGTTGTTATAGCAAATGGAGTGGTAAGGCATGATGATAACTACTGCTATGCGTTGCTATTGTATATATAATGATGGGGTATCGGGCACCACACTCTTTAGGGCTTATCTTTGTCTATTTTTAAGCAAAGTGTTAATTGAGTGCAAATGTGTCTGATTCTGTGATGTAAAGAACTGTTCTTTGTTGACAGTTCTTAGTCTCTTGATTGCTTGTTTGCTATTGGCCAGCTGTGGCTTGAGTGATGAAATACCTTAAAATACGAACTGTGCTTTCTTCAAAGTATGTATTTTGCCTTCAGTATGGTGAAGCAATCAAACACTTGGACTTAGCTTACAGGAAGAGAATAACTTCGCTATAATAATTAGTTGGAGTCTTCAGTTCAAGGAAAGAGAGGATGCTGAGGAATGTTAAAAGCAGACAGTGTTATCACTCCTTTTGAGTTTACCTTCACCTATAGTTGCTTCAGATCCTCTAACTGTGAAGAATGCCTTTCACAAGTATAGTAACATAATTTAAGGAAAGTGCAGCACTGGGGGAGGACAGAAAAAGGAAATATTCACATCTCTTTTTGGTATTTTTACAAAAGATATATAGGCAACCTTCTGGGTTCCATGAATATTTTAAAAGATCTTGCATCTTGTAAGAGTTTTCAACCAAAACAAAACCCACATAAACCTCTGCCTCTACTTACCTCTCTCCACCCCTAGGAAAAAGTTATGGTAGTTTCATGTATGTTCCTGTGTTTTGAAAATTAGGAAATATACTTGTAATGCTTGACTGATGTGTGTTGACAACTTCTTGCCCTACTAAGTTAGTAGTGGATCAAACCCAGTTTCACTGACATTCTGACGAGGTGTATATCATGAACAGATTATTATTGAGAAAGAACCTCTTCATATCTTTCCACAATTCAAAATCTTCAAATATCAGGACCTTCCTGATTTTAAAATAAAAAACTCACCCCAACCATTACAACACCCCTTTTTCCCCCAGTACTCATGTAATAACTGAAAGTCCACTGAAGTCTATGGTCCCCTGGAACACTTGCTAAAAAAAAAAGCAACTAGTGTGAGTTTGAAAAATATGGATTTCAAATTCTGTTATCTGAAAGAAATGTTATTCCTAAACCACTTTATTGTGATTACTTACCCAGTAGAAATATGTCACCCTTGAGGATGATCTGATTTTTTTTTTTCCTCTCTGCTACTTAGATGCACATTAGCAGGTAATTCTGAATCTGGAATATCTCTTCTTGAAGCATGATTATGGTTATCTGCTGTCCTGAAGCACTGTGCTCTTCAGAGTTAAGAAGGCAGAGCAAAGGTCAATGGAAGCTCAGCTCACAGCTTTTTTACAATACAGCTTTGTCTTCAGCACACAGTCTGAGGAAGTCCAGTCTGTGGTGTTTCAGTCTCATGAATGTCGTTTGCTTTTCACTTCATCTTGTATTTAAAGCTGGATAACTGTTTTAAAAGGGCACTTGAATTCAGTGTCCTTTGTAGCATACTGATCTGCGTTTAAGAGGTGTTCCATGTGCTCTTGGAAGATGATATTTCCAGCCATTCTGAAATGTTTAAAAAGGCCAGTTTTCTGAATTGTCTCCTGCTGCATATGCTGTAATTCAAATCTGGGATTTTGAAGATGTGGATAAATTCAGTATTGCATATGTATTTGTTGTGAAAATAATAACAAAAATAAAATACCCCTCCAAAATTTAAATAGTGGAAGGAAAAAAAATATTTTTAGTTTATCTTTGTAAATTTGGAAAATTTAATTTTTGTTTCTTTTTGACTGTACTAGGACCCAACAAAATCAGTTCTCATTGTAGCAGTGTGGGAGTCACCAGGCCCAGAATATCAACATCGTTAATTTTGGGTAAACAAAAACACTGGGGATTATTCTTATTATAAGAAGATTGAGTCTGTATGAGTTTATGGATTTCAACACTCTCCACTGCTGCATGGAAGACATGAACTCAAAACAGAAAAGCTGTTTCACCTTGGTGCATTATGTAATATATATAGCTGAATAAGATGAGGTGATATGGATGCTCTTTTTTTTTTTTTTTTTTCTCATTGGAAATAGAAAAACAGAAGTTGTACTGACAGAGCATGAGACCGAGTTTAAAATTCAGAGGGCCTGGAACTGCTTATCTTTATGTTAACCTTAAACCACTTCCTAGGCAATTACAGGAAATGCACAGCCATTGTAGAAAGGCACAGATCACAGAAACATTTGCTTGCCAATGTCATACAAAACATGTATCATCTCTTAATTAATATGCTAGTCTCATACAAATGTCTCCTTAACTACAATGGTTAAAGCTATCAGGCATCCATGTTTATGAACCTGAATCACTGCCCAGATGAATTAATTGTGAAGAAGCCAAAAGGGAAACTGTTCTTTACAACTGTTTATAAAGGATGGTTCACTGGTTATGTGTGGCACTGCTTTCAAACAAGTATTGTGTGTGTAACATAGATATAGTAGAGGTAGATACACCAATATTTAAATACTAGTAGGAATAGATGTGAATGCTGTGCATGCTCATGTCAGTACTAATAAGAAAAGATACATTTTATTGTGTCTCTGTGTATGCATGTGGACACATGAAAATTTTCTCCCTAGAAAATATACTACTTGAAATCCTAATCTAGCACATTTTCAAACATATAGAGAAGGAACTATTTCTTCCAACTTCACATACATTATTAATATACATTACACATCATCCTTCAACTCATACACTGATAAAATCCAATTGGCATCAGCAGGTATCCCTTCTGTGTGGAAACTGCTGCATTTGCTCAGATTTTTAATTTTGCATTACAGAAGGTAGCTAATGCTTCTTTAGTGTAACTTTTCATTGTTCTATAGAACCAAATCTTGATAACTCTGAATCTGCCTAGAGACTGGAGGTGTTGAGGGACCTATGGATTTGAGGCTTCTAAGTTTCAATACCTTTTCTACAAAGTTGGCATATAGGACATTGGGGTCTTCACTCGTGCATAGTTATTTTGGGTAATCAGAGCTGACAACATAATGAAATGCCTTTCTTTTTGCCTTGTGTAGCATCTCATTTTAAAATATTACGTGTCCTAAGTTGAGAGTGCTCAGCACCTCACAAAACAGAGTCCTTAAGCAGCACAGTCACACAGTTGCATTCCATTATGCTAACATTAAACATGGTATCAATTGTATCCTGTTCACATGTTATGATGGTTTGTTGTTTTCAGGTTTGTCACTTCTGCTACACAGTAAGAGGCCAGTTTACAATATTGCACAGCCAGCTGCACCTTGGCAGAAAGAAATATATTGCAGACATGTGCTAAGCAACCATCCCAGGTATTGCTTCCCCATTGCACTTTGTTTCTGATCTGCTACACCAGGATTATTACAGGCCTGAGCCTCTCCAGAGGAAAGCCTGCCAAATGTGCTGAGCAATGTCAAACTTGTGAGGCAAGTCTCTGAAGTGCTCATCCAGTGTGAGGGAGGTTTCATCCATACGGAGGTTTTCCCCTAAACAAATGGATCAAATTGAAAGCAGTTGTAATTTGGAGCATAAATCATACATCAAATAGCAGAACTGCAGTTTGCCTGTCATTTTTCATGAGGAAAATATGCATAACTGGCATTTTGCTGAGAAATACATAAGTAGAGTTTAAATATAAAAGGGAATGCTTGCTTTAAAGGAAGACTGGTGCTTCATTTGAGAAAATATACTTTATCATTAAGATGAATATAGGTACCCAAAACAGTATGTGTCTGCAAAATTCCAGAATGATTTAAAATAGATTCCAGTTGGACAGCAAGGCCCACCTCAGACTGCTTTCCACACTCTGTGACTTGTGGATCAGGGTCTAAAAAGTTTACATCTCGGTGGGAAATGTCCTTTATCTCCTTTCACAGCAGGTGAGTCTGACAAAGGTGAAGAACGATACCAAGAAGACTCCTTCCATCCCACTTCATTCTACAGTCTTGTTTTGCTTTATTAACTTTTTTTTACAGTTCATCAGGTTAGTCACAAAGCTTTATTCTCTATTATTGCACTATTTTTAAAGTGATACTATTTTGTCTTCAGGAATAATGAGAAAAAGTCATTGGGGATCAGCTGTGGATATATGGCCCCTCCTTTCCTCATGCTCTCATGGGGCAGATTAGTCATGTGTTGGTTTAATACATCCCTACAGGCAATGTCTTATTGCTTAAGGTTCAGAAATATGAATAATAAAACTAGACCATAAGCTATTTAGTTCGCTAGAAATTAAATTTAACAGCTTCAGCTCATGAATCCAGCTGTAAAAGTATATACAAGGCATTAAATGAACAGGAACACATGGAAATCTACAGGATCATATTCCAGAGGAACCAAGTTTTGTGTTTGTTTTACCAGATAATCTGGTAAAACTAGACAAAACAGATTTCTTTTCTTTCTAACATTAAACTTCTCATTCTGATAACAAAATCCTTTGAAGAAACGTTACTGCTGCAGAACAATATTCATAACCCTGACTTGTCCTTCTCTCAGAAAACCACCAAATCTCTCAGCTAGTCTCTCAGCTTGTCCTTGCAGCAAAAAAATTATGCATTTAGGAAGGATTAACATGCCCAAGGGATTATCTTTTTTTGTTTGTTTGTTTGTTTTGATTGTTTAGTTGTGTTTTGTTTTTGTTTTTGCTTTTTCAAAGGGTATGTTTTGGGGTTTTTTTTTGTGTGTGTTTGTTTGTTTGTTTCCAAATACACTGATTAAGCCCATTAAAGATATTGCATCTGCCTACAAGTTTCATATTCATATCTTTAAACAGTCACAGTGGTGCTTGTAGTGTTAACATTTGAAAATATATCCATATAAACAAAAATAAAGGTTAAAATCTTGCATCTCAGGAACAAACTCCAGTTCAAAGGGAGTTCATTTTTTTTTTCCAAAGTAGATGTATTGCTGTTGCTACTGATTCTATACAGAAAGCATTCAATCATTGCAGTAATAGGCAGCAGTATAAAATTACAGGGTAGATACAGGGGGTTTCACTGATATAATTGTAAGATAAATGGGAGCCTTCTGTGGCAGAAAAAGTTTAAAGTAGGAAATTCCTGTGTAAAATGCTATGAATGCTCTTAAGACAGTGATAATTGGGGAAGTATGGGTGACAGAGTAGTGGGCTTCACAGAAAGGTAAACTTTGTGTCTATTATGAAACTATCAGTAAGGTCATAGATGGATAAACCAGGATAAGAGCAAATATGAACATCTGGCAACTTGTCTTCCTCCGGACCCTATGCACAACACCTGTACAAAGGTCAGATACTTTGTCATTGCACAGGATTTCATGATTTCTTATTCTATGAGCAAAATAAAGTGATTTTTCTCCCTTGGGGGAAATCCTCATGCCCCTCTATTGCTGTTGCTAGGTGACATGCTACCTGCTGTAAAATCACAGCTAAGTGTTGTTCAGGTTGTCACAGTTACTGTCTTTTCAGCTATTGCACATGGCCTTATCTTTAGTCGTGGTAGAGGTGGAATGGCTTAGTTACAGCATTATAAAAAGGAGAAAGTATGACTTGATTACTATTCATATTAGAAACATTGCATATTCGTGCACAAGATGTGTTTTGTTTACCTCAGAAGTAATTATTAAGATATCTATGTATGTAATAAGATACAACCACATAAGGTGTAACATATAGCTAGTAAATAACTTGTCTCGGGATCTGCGATCATTGGTTATTGTAAACAAAATCAGACAGTGACAAATAAATCTGCTTCTGAGTAAAACTCTCTAATTTCACCTAGTGTCAACAGGGTAAATACTTGTTACACTTTTTAACTGTTCTTTTATAGATATCTTTTCATGCATGTGGACACTAGACCTTCTTAGAATTCTACTAAGCTCTTAGCTTCCATGATACCTTATGCAAAGATAGTAATTCCTACTAGTTAAGACTTGCCAAAATATGTATTTCAATAAGAATATTTTTATCAGTTTGAAATGTTCTGCCTACCATGAAATTCATCCTTGTTTTTATGGTATAAGGGAAAAATATGACATACTCAATTTTAACCTTGGTTAAAAAGTCATACTTTTCCAATATGTCATGATGACATATGTTATGAATCAAAGGAATCATTTGCTTTCTTAATGGTATGGGAATATAATTTGCAGTTTGTTTTTAAAAGCTGAATCACTGTTTTCAGATATCATTCCTCAGGAAATATGTTTTCAATTATACCCCTTTCCCTTTTTCTCTGAGACTAGCTACACAATCTATTTAAGCAAGATATACTATTTTTTTTCATAACTATATCCCTCAAACACCTTTTCTTCTAAGCCTCTACTTTTGTTGAAATTGCCTACATAGTATGTAGAATAACAGGCCACTTATTTTAATGATGCCTAGTTAATCCTGAATGTGCATCTCACTGACTGTTGACTTCACTCTCATTTTGATCTGTGCTTTGAAAAGCCCAAATCACTGATGTTATGCATAATGACTGTTACAGCCTATTGGCAGAAAAAGTGTCATATAACTTTAATGCTTTAATTAATTATTTTATTCCACGTTCACATATAGTACCGGCTGTACAATAATTCATGACAGTATATTCCAGATAAACCACATTGGGAATATAATACAATAATTACCACACTTAACAGATCATTTATGCTTCTACAGAAGGATCTCAAAACTGTGCAGAGAGACTAGAGGATTGATAAGAATAAGGGTGGTGAATTATTCATCATGCAGTGAATCTGCTCCTTAATTTAGCTGATTGCTTCACATTTTCCAGAAGAAAAGACACTTTAACTGTTTTTACCTTTTCCATATAACTATTTTCTGGGTGGAGCCTTCATCAGAGTTAAAAAAATTGTTCCTTGTGGTTGGAATTTTACCTCCAACTTTGTAAACCCCACCTGATCCTAGAGCCTGACTTTGATCTCCCTTACATTTAAAAAGGGTTCATCTTACTCCCTTTGTACTGTTTTGCTGTTCAAATGCCATAGCAATGATTCTCTCAGATATCTAACCAAGACAAACAAAGCTTATTTCTTGCTTTTCTTAAAGGTTTTCATCATTGCATCCACTTCTTCATCGTTAATATGTTAACTCATAAAATCTAGTCACAAATCGGATAAGCAGTAGGAGATTCTATACTCTGCCTACCACATTTTGCTATCTTTTTCTCTCTAAAATAAACAGTGATAGCTATTTTGTGCCATTTTTTGTCAATAAAAGACTTTTAAAAGTTTATTATTTTCTGGTGTTCTTTCCCTTTCCATATTTCTGTTTTGTCATTTTGATAATTGGGATAGGAATCGTGTTTTATTTTTCATCTGGAAGCAGTCAAGCTCAAGGCAAACATGCAATTATTGTTAAAGTTTTTTATGTTCATAATTAGCATCTTATAGGTGTTAACTGAATAATCCCTTGCTGGAAAGCACTGTTTTAGTAAAAATGAAATAGACCACAGGTAAAACTGAATTCCCTCAGAACTAGCATTCTGCAAACTTTCTATAAAAAATCATATGAATCAGATGTGTAATCTATGAAGTGTAGCATCCTGTCTGTGGTGGTAGTCAGCACCAGATGTTTTACACAAAGGTGCAAAAAACCCTTACAGTAGGCAGATGTTGGATTATTTCTCTATTATGGACGTCTTACCCTAAAACCTAATACTTAGAGATTGTCTGAAGCCCTGAAGGATGAAGTTTTATTTTCATTCCAGAGCTCTTCTTTAGTGTCTCACTAAGTTTTGCTCTTTGAGAGTGTTTGTTGTGGAGTAGTGGCAGGAACTGAGTTATGTGGGCTCCAGATGGTAGGTTCAATGTTGTTTCCCATGCTGGAGCTACACACAAGAGCAAAATCTGTTTAGAACAACTGGAATATTAAACTGCTTAGCTGTTAGCCTCTGGCAAATATAAAGGAGCAAATCATAGCTAGAAAATTACATTTCTCAACATTTTAGAAATTAAATCGATATTCACTGGGAGAACAGAGGGCATGTTCCTTACTTCAGGCTATCCTGCTGCAAATTCTTGCTATGAGACATGGAGATGTCTGTGCTTTTAGAAACAGTTGGATGCACTTTTGCAATGGAAAAGCTTTGGTAATTTAAATATAGTGGTCACTACTTCAGGCACAGATGTACCATGGGTAAACAACTCTGTGTTTACAATGGGAACATGCCTTCGTTGTCTCATGAACATGTGTGGTGACAATCCTATGGCATGGAGCAGGAAATGGATGTTAATGAGGCTGAAGAGACAAAGTCTCTCTGGGACCAACTGCAAAAGAAAGTTAAAGCTCCCTTTCCTGGCCGTCATGGACTGGAGGAGTCCTGCTGCCTCTGTGGCTACAATGCTGCTTCTTCTGTCTGTCTTGGGTCTTCTGGTGCCCCATGGTGACCTTTTCCCCTTCTCCCTTCTTCCTCAAAAATCTCACTAAAAGAGGAGTATAAGAACCCAAACTACCTCCATTAACACTGCTACCTCATGTCTTTTTGATCTCTCTCCTTGAACTCTGAATTACAAGTCTGATTTATAATAACTGAAGCATTGGGTTAAATTGTGTTCTTTAACATGGTATGAAACACTTCAAAATTTTAATGGAAGTTATGTGTGTGCAGGAAATGAAAATCTTTTTACAAAAAATAATAAAGAATAGTTTAAAGTCCAAAAACCTATTTACCTGTTGCCCTCAAAGGAAACTACAGATCTTGAAGCATCTCTCTTCACTAGGACCAGGAATACCCAAAGGTCAAAGAAAAGTCAGATCTGTAACACTACTGTATCCTATAGGACTTAATGAAATATTCTATACATTGCTTTTAATTCCTTTCTGCTCAAATTCCGGGCTGTACAGTGATCCAGTGCAACATCTGGTTTGGCATTTAGGATTTTTTCCTAGGAAATGGGAAGTGTGTGTTCAATACTCTGAAGGCTTCCCAAACTCTAAGCTGGGAGTTCCTGGCTATTCCTCTGTGCTTTATATTTCCTCCTAGCCAAACTTCAATGTCTACCTGTTCAACATGTGCACTGTCTGGAAGAGACACATAAGCTTCCTTCATCACAGTGGAGAAGCAAGCCTATAGCTAAGCTGCTCCAAAGAACTACCTGAGGGTGATGCAGACACCTAGCTCTCTCCACTGACTGTGGAAAAATGCAGCTTAGGCAGCCTAAATCTCTCTAAAGACCCATAAATGTTATAATGCCTCATTTAAATACCTACAATAGGCGCTTTAACTAAAGCTGTCCATATCAATTCTAATCCTCTGTAGTCTTATGCAGATAGACAGCAGTATCTGTTTGTTGTGGTTTAACCCTGGTGAGCAGCTCAGCCCCACACAGTCACTCACTCCCCCACAGTGGGATGGGGGAGAGAATCAGAAGGGTAAAAGCCAAAACCAGTACCCTGTTGTACTGGCACCACACTGTCACATTTTAAAGCCATTCTTTGCAATCAGAAAGATTATACAATTGTTAAATTTCTTAAGAAAGTTTCTAATTCTTTTTTGTCATATGAATCTGTGACCTGGCACACAGACCTTAAAAGCCTCATATTTACTATGCGAAACACATCTCTTCTTGTCCTGGCATATAAACATCTACTTTGGAGGTCAATTATGCTTTAAAGTTGGAAAATAAATCATTAAGAGTAGCATGGAATTGTTGATACTACAAATTACATTATTGTTATGAACAAAAAGTATTGCTCTTTTTCACAGAGTATTGTCTAAGCAATACCGTGGGTCCCTAAACATAACAATAACAACATGCATTCTGCTTCATAATATGGCATCAGTGTTTTAATTTAAAGGTATTGTTGTTCCCCTGCCCTCCCGATGAAGCTTACAGATGTGTTTTTGTTTGAGATGCTGTGGACTCAAGTGCCTATTACTGCAACTGTAGGATGAAGTAGTACACATTAATTTTTATATTATTATACCTTGTATTATTAATGAAGATGTAATAACTTCGATTTTTTTCCTGTTGCTTTACTATATCATGGTGTTGCTACCATTGTGCTGAAAAAGGAATCTCTTAATGTCAATACCTTTCCAGTATTTCCTATGTCAGCCCTTCCTCTAGAGTTACATTTGCTTCAGTCTTTGCTTTCAGCTGAGTCTTTGCTATTGTAGCCAAAAACCACAATGCTTTGTCCTAACTTATGCATGCTAACAAAGAGGATTTTAGATCTCAGGACACAGCTGAAAACTGCAAACTGACTCTGAAGTTAAATACAAACAGAATAGGAGAAATAAATGATGCACACATTTACTTAATGATCTCAGATTACTTGTATTATGGTGCATGCAATATTTGTTTTTATTCCATATTACACACTATTTCAATTTATGTTTCATTATTTAGTAGTATATTGTCCAAAAGGTTTTGTTGTGTTGATAATTTAACAACTGCATTCAGCTATAGTGGATATGAATTTTAATTAAGCATTGTTTAGGCAAAATGATATGAAGTGAAACGAATTGCCATATGAAACATGAACAGACCACCTTGGCAAGCAGAGCCTTTATGTGCAAGCATAGCCTTTATCTGCAAGCACAGTCTTTATGTGCAAGCATAAACTTTGCTTTGTCTCTTCTGTAATACCTCTGCCTTTTTTACTGTTTGGCTGACAAATTAGGCAAGTTTATACTGCACCAGAAGACTTCTTCTCCATTTAATTTTTTTTCCTAGACTAAGTAATGGTCATAGAAGACAGAAAAATTCTAGTGACAGGTCACTATACTTGATTTTAAATAGTTACTGTTGCTTGGGAACAATTTAATGCCAAGGACATAGTAACCCAAGTCATTATTAAAGGACAGTTATGTAGCAAGTGCCAAAAAAACCCCACATTCATACAGTTCTCCTGGTATGTCTATAAAATATTTTTTGTACATTAAGTTAGTAATTAGAAAAACAAGACCAAAAAGAAAAGAGAAATCTAACTTCTGGATTCATACTGTCTATATATATTTGTGATTTATTAGATAATGTTTAATTAATTTTCACTTGCTGGAAAAGTTTGAAATAGAGAAATTGTGAATTAGATATCAGTGTATTACACATCAGCATATTAGATTTTAAAGTTTGTAATAAGACCATCAACAAGCAAGGCAGTGACATCAATCTATATTATTCTTGTAATTTCATTGCCTAAATCCACAGTTCCTTGGCTTATCTGGGCTTCCCAGAAACACTCCACTGACATTCCATCTTCTTCCCTTCTCTTAATGCTGAAGGTGCATGCTCCTCTGCTGGAGGGATACACTCTTTAGTTATTTATCTACCTGCCTCAAAGCTATTACCATGTAACCTTTAACAGGTAAAAATTTTCTGCAGAATGCAATGATATTTTATGTTCATATTTGTAGATTACATTTCATCCTGTGCTACAAGGATAGGCTGATGGTGGAGCTGGGATTGTTCAGCATGGAGAAGACACTGGGGGGATCTTTTTTTTAACTGCCATTCAGGAATTGGCTCATAGTGTCTCCTGATAATGCCAAGTGGTATGTTAGGTCACTGAGATGAAGAAATTGTAGTTTAAATGATGGAGTCAGATAAGGGACACATTCTGTTCATCAGCATTTCTGCAAGTGATGGAAATACCTCAAATGTTATCCATAAATAAGTACTTTCTGCTATTTTCTTCTCTGTTATCTTTGATATTCCTAATAACAATTATATGTGCCTATGTAGTGCTGTAGATACTCTGGAGATCACCCACAGGGTACTCATAGTACCATTCTTACCAGTGAAAAAGGCAGTGTTCTTTATAAATATAACACAGCTTATGATAGATCCCTTTCTGACTGTATCTAGGTAACTGGTGTGATCAAGAAACTAGCTCTAAGCTCACAGAATTTTCTTCTTTTCTTATTTAATTCTGTCTAATAGTATGAGAATAAAATTGGTTTGTATTTTTTGTTTGTGTTTTACACGATGATCTAGCTGGCAAAAACCCTGCCATCTGACCGAATTAGTGAAAGGATACTAAACCCAAGATCCAACATCTGGCAAGAGGTAACTTGGTCTTTCCTCTTGATTGTGTCTGTTTCGAATGCCAGGTGTCTATCACCTGGAGTGCAGTATTGCTTTGGCAATGTAAATCTATTACTACCTCTCTGAAGAATGCCAGCTTTGAATGATGCCGCTATTAATGGAACACTGATTTACTGCCACAACTGTAAAGAATCTTTTTAAACATTGTGTTACACTTCCCATCAATTTAGATCAACCAGACCTACCATATGTGAGAAGTTATCTGCATTTTTCTCCAATAAAACTGAAATGATGAAAGCTTTGCTTTCCCTGAGGTATGATCCACTATTGGTAGCCCCATTGTTTTTTCTTTAGCCCTCATCTTCTTTGTCAGGGCTGGAGCATATTATTCCTGCAGTGCTTGCCAGAACTCTATGGCTTATTTGTTGTTTGAGACTCACCATATGTGTCTTTGATCCCCGCCTAGTAGGCACCTTGGCTGCTTGCCAGTTTGGCACTTATGATTATCAGCAGTATGAATAGCTCCCTTGCTTCTGATTCTGTCCTTCTTGCTGTCATCAAATCACTCTTTAAACAACTTTCTTATTTTCTCTTAGGTGCTTGTAAATGATCAACCTATTTTTACCATGCCTTTCTTGGCCAAGGTTTTGTGTCACACTGCAGGAAATCCAGCAGCTTGATGTTTCCACTTCTAATGATCTGACTGCCAACTACCTGTGTAATTCCATGGGAACAATAAGTAGTACAGAAACATCTCTCATGGTAGTATTTGAAGGTTCTCTGCATATTACACAATTTTCCTGTTCTCTCCATCTGGTAGGCTTGGTGGCATGACTTTTATGAAAGATTATTTATTTTAGGGAAAAGCATTCCTTTTAATAAACGTTTGAAAACCTTTGACCAGCATACGGTGTGAGCCAATGACTGATAAACTCAGAGGAGTATTAGAATGATAAATAGTTTCAAGAGACAGATGGAAAGCCAAAAGTCAGTCATGTGCAATTTCTATTCACTATCCTAATATAGCACTAAACACTTCTGAGTTCTTCCATGTGTGCTAGTAAACTGAAGTTGTTCCAAAATGCCATTGTTCAACAAAAAATATGCAGAAACAAAATAAGGAACAGCACAGGGCATATAAAGGTCCAGACAATGAGAGGCCCGTGTGTTGTTACAGAAAGATCTGCCAGAAGTCTCAATTATTCTTTACATGATTTTGCAAATGCTTTTATTAGTAAATATATTGGTACTACCACTGAAAGTAGATAAAGTTAAAGAGCATATTGTACTGTATCCATCCTCGTATCAAGTTTTAGGGTTAGGGCCATCCACTACACCTATTAGAGATGATTTCTGTTAAACCCTCTCCCTTCCCACAGGAGGAAGATTTAAGGTATTAGAAAATTAAATCAGCTTTACTAAAAACAAATGGAATATATACATATATGTACAAAACTGATATAGAACTCAACCCCCATGATGGCAATTATATCACCGTCACCACTGATACTGTAGGCAGGTACTTGGGAAGTCTCAGACTGGACTCAGTGGCAGATGGGAACGGGATTCTGGAACCTGATTCTGGAACAAGCAGATTGGGATAGAAGGCAGGATAGAGTCCTCCTTAGATGCTGGCTACTGAAGAAGAGAGCTTGACCACAATCCCTCAGCTTTATACCACATATGATGTATATGGGATGGAATACCTCATTGGTCAGTTCAGGGTCACTTGTCCTGACTGCTCCTCCCTGCAGTTGCAGCCTTTTATTTTCTGCACTCCCCAATGTGTTATACAAGATCCAGCAGCGGCCTTGGTCTGCACACCAATCCTTGGTAGTAACTCCAAACACGGAGCGTTACCACTGCCAGAAGCAGATGCTGTCTGCAAAAACATGCTGCTGACTTCAGACAGTGCAGTTAGTTAGAAGAGACTGAGATTAAAAGTAAAATCACTGAACAGAATTAGTTCTGTTCTAACTCAAACCAGAACATCCTGTTAACTCATAAAATGGGGTGGAGTGAGCTCTGTAGCCCCTACGAGAAAAGAACAGTATCAGCATGATTATGCCTGCCTCAGACACACTCTTCTTGCAGCTACTTTCACACTGTGCTGTCCCATATGACTCTTGTTTAGGAATAACAATTTGGTTTAGCTTTAACGCATAGTGCTTTTTGCGTAGAAAAATTATCACATCCTTCTCTCAGGAAACAGGAGTTTCAGATGAATGTGTTTTATTTATACTTTATTTATTTATTTATTTATTTCGTAACAACTGCTTACATGGAATTAGAAGCTTTAGTTGAAAAAAATCAGAGCAAAACATGCAAGGGTGAAAAAAAAATCTGATTTCAGGGAGAATGAGAGGTACAACAGTAAAAAAAAAAAAGCTAAAGGAAATATTTGCATGAGTTTATTTGGGATTACTTTAGAATGTATCACTGCTGTATTTTCCTTCTCTGTCTGACAACTGTGAGGTTTCACATAAAGATGCTCCTTTTCAGCTTATTTGGTGGCACTCCATGGTAAAGAAAGCTTAGCATCAAAAAACATTCACAGTGGACTTAGGGTGGAAGGGCATGTTGAAAGTTTAAGCCCTGCATCCATTTCTGGCAGTATGTTTTATATTTACAACAGTGACAGACAAATAAGCAATGTTATTAGAAGGGAATTACCGTGGTGAACAGAAGAGTTTGATGGCTAAACTAAATTCAGAGGCTTACAATGAATTTAACTTCAGAGGTATTTGTAAGAAAGATGATTAAAGGTACCAAGAAGTTTGATTTCAGCATTGAAGTAACTTGAGAACAGGGCAGGTATGTAGGAGAGGTATACTTTATAAACAGATATACTCTAACTTCTTGCAATTGCATTTTTTCACCCAATTTCCACCTTTCCATGAAATGTATAGAAAAGTACAACATCAAATTATTTACCTCAATAAAGTGGTTTTCTCTTCACATGCACCACATCATAGTCTCTCCCTGGGAAGCAAAAGAAAAAGGCTTGATTTTTTGACCAGCTTTTGTACATTTTATACCTGGTAAATAGAGTTAACTACAGTAACTAGACCAAAGCAAGTACCCAGTCTGAATTTTGAACTGTGAAAACAGAGTAATTTAAAATTCACAAATATTTACAGGAAGAAGTCAGAAAATGTATCAACTGCCCCAGACTGCAGTCAGTAGAGAAATCTCCTGGCACTTTTCTGTGGCCAGATTTGAGATTGAAACTGCAGAGATGTCCACTGGTAATACTAAAAAAAAAAAATAAAAAAATAAAAAAAATTAAACTCAGATTTAAATGTTTTATTTCTGAACATCTGTCATTACCCTTGGAAAACAAATGTTTCCCAGCCAATCAATCAGCATCCAGTTTTGGTTTACAGTGGCACTCAGGAATAGGGAGGGTTTTGGATGCATAGAACAGCAAGCCTCAAATGCAAAACAGTGGAAGAAAAAGACGGTGCTTTGAGAGCATCACGACTATCCCTGAACGACTGAAACAGAGACTGACTATCTTGCAGAAAAGCGACCAAGGGAAAGGTTAGCGAATTAACAAAAAAACCCCTCTGATACCCCGGAAAAGGAATGATTCAGAAACAATTTCCAATGCATACGGTATTTTGCTTGAGAGCAGTTTGGAAAGTTGGCTGACACCCTGAATGCTGAAGGAGATGACAAAAAATAACCTGCCACTTCCGAGACAGCTGTTAAAACCTGAAAAGTATTCCATTTGCTATGTTCTCAGTTTCTGCTACTCAAATGAAAAGCATAAATGTAAGCGTGCGTGTAAAGCCTCTTGTCAAAGACGTGCTGCCACCTGAACAGCCGAGTGAGCAGGACACGTTTTATTCCGCATCCTTCGCGCAGCCCCAGGAACCCACACAGGGCAAAAGGGCTTGGTCTCGAAGCGGACCTTTGCCTTCTCCTGGTTCCCCTCAAGGCCTCTGACAAAAGCATGGGCAGGGAGGCCGGACCCCTCTTCCCCCGGGTGTGTCAGCGGGACCTGGGGCAGGACGGATGTCCCCACGCCCAGAGCTCTGGGCCCGCCGGGTCCCCGAGCTCTGTGTCTGCCGCCTCCCGAGCTCTGTGTCTGCCGGGTCCCGAGCTCTGTGTCTGCCGGCTCCCCGAGCCTACTCAGCGGTTTCTTCCCCCCCGCCCCGCCCGGCAACGGCAGGCTGCTGTGGCACTGGCCGAGACCGCACCAAACGCGGGCTGTCTCTGCCGGGGATCCTCTGTCGAGCGCCCTGACTGCCAGGAAAGGCGAGGAAGGGGAGGAAAGGCGGCAGGACTGCGGCCCTTTCCGGGCAGGCAGCCCCCCGCTCGCCTCCGGCCCTTGGCGCCGCGGCGGTTGACAGCGACTGGAGGTCGGTGAGCTGAGGCGGCGGCTGCCGCAGCGGCGGCGGAGGGGGAGCGGCGGGGATGCCGCCGACCGAAGGGCTCCCGCGCTCCGCCAATCACAGGCGCTGCGCGGGGCCGGGCTGCAGCCAGTGGCTGTGGCGGGGCTGCGGCGGGCGCGGGGGCCCCGCGGGCCGGGAGGCTGCGCCGACCTTGCGGCTGGCTGCCGGGCGCCCGGAGAGCCCCGA
>JANHGL010018841.1:0-14808 GCA_024611195.1 Ceyx melanurus | reverse complement strand
CTTCACCCCCCGACCTCCCCCTCCCCGCCCGCCCCCGCCCCGCCTCCCCCGTACTGGCTCAGCCGCCTCGGCCCCCCCTTCGCTGCTTTTCCACGAGTTTTCTGCCTTTCTCACCGCTGGCCCGTGGGTGTGCGGCCCCAGCGTCCCAGGCTGCCCTTCCTTGGGAGCTACTGCCCGTTCCCGAAGCCTTTGTGTGCTTGAGGGGTGCCTGCCAGCCCCCTGCTCTCGGGAGATAGACCAAACCCCCGTGTTTTAGAGATGCTTTTGTCCCGTTCAGAATAGGGATGTTTCTGGCCCTGCCAGCCCTGTTCTGGGTTTGCAGCCCACCTTAAAACTCAACACCATTGTGTACTCACATAGACGTGCATAAAGAGGAGGACCTGGTTTTCCGTCTTCCTTTTATACGTATCTTTGATTTCACAGTTGTTAGAAAGGACAGTTTTCGAGTGGGAGGGCTTAAAGTGGTAGAGGGGAGATAAAGTGCCCTCATACCTTCCCATGCTAACCATCGTCACTGTATTTAAAGCTGTACAAAAAGAAAAAGCACCCTGCTTAAGTGAACCTCCAGCACTGGACTAGGATTTTTTGTCTCCTTTCTTGTAAAGATGAACAGTGGTAAAGTTTCTAAACTTAAGGAAGCAACTTTTTCCCTTAAGTATTTAAGTGTATCTTTGGCAGCATATTACTACACGAATTTGGCTGGGAATCTGGAATATTTAAACTGATGGTCTAATAAGAATTGGATCCAATTTCAAGCACTTTATTTGTAAAGCAGACTGGGAAATTGTCAGTGTCTAAAAACTTTAATGAATTACATAGTACTGTGCTGCTACAAAAAAAAAAAAACAAAACAGAACAAACCCCCCCCCCCTTTTTTTTTTTCCTACTGCATTATGCTGCAGAAAGCTGTTGTCTCCTTGACAGGCTTTTTTGTGTACAGCTTGGACAGAGGCAGGTGCTGCTTAAAATTACTGGGGGATTTTGAACACCTTGACTCTAAAGCAGCAGCAATCGTGCTCTCATGTACCAAGAGGTTTCAAATAATGGCTAATGCCTTTTTGAGTATGTTAATATGTAAATCAGTAGAGAAACATACTTCATAATTAATTAGGTTTTAAATGTAGCATTCTCTTGAGTGCTTGTTGGAAATAGTGCAGAGAAGTCTGGGGGAGGTAATTTATTTGCAAGGTTTTATTTGTATCTGACAATGACTATGAAGATTTGTTGTGTTTTTTTTACTGAGAACTTGTGTGCTGAAGCTCTCTTGTATGACAGTTAATAGAATCTGAAAAAATAATTGCTGTGATGAGGATATTGTTTTGAGTTGATACACACATGGCTCTAGGGAAGAACCCAGAATCATAGGCAGCAGATCTTGTACATTATTATATTGCATGGGAAAACTGTCTCCTTTGGTATGCTAATAGATGACAGACTGGACTGGTCGCCAGTGTATCTGTTCGTTTGTGGACGTGACAACTTGCTCTTTTATCAAGAACTTGTGAGTTCCCATCACCAGTCCCCTCCTGTAGCAGCCTGCTAGTTTGGGAGGCAAATGTCCAAAGCTGCTTCTTCTAAAATTGGCAGATACATAAAATAGCACCAGAAAATATTTAATTCAAACAAAAAAAATTTATTTTTCTCATGAGTGCATCTTTACCTTTAGCTGTTGTTTGGGGGTGGTGTTAGTTGTTTTTTATTTAGTTTGGTTTATTTAAATTCAGTTTATGCCCTTGTCATCTACCCTAAACTGCAGTAGGAATTTAGCAGTTCCAAAAGTTACACACACAGGCTTTCAGAGAGATTGCCCTTTTGAAAGTATACTCAGGAAGCAAAAACTTAGGCACTTTTTACAGCATCATAAGGTGTTTATTGACTTGATATTATGGTGTCTCATTGGAGTTGTAGTTCACAGACCTGACAATCCTGTCTTGAATGTTGCCATGAGCTCAGTTTGTAAAAAAGAATGAGACTATGAGTTTGTTGAAATACAGTTTGTGACATAACACCATTTTAGTCTGAATATTTTGGGGATCCAGTCAAAAGATTCTGGCTTGAGAATGTTTAAGGTGGGTTGGTTGTTGTTGGGGGATTTTTTGGTGTTTTTTGGATTACTTTTTTTTGTGGTGTTTTTGTTGTTGGTTTTGGGGTTTTTTTGTGTGTGTGTATTTTCTTTTTTTGTTTGATTTTTTGTGGGTGGTTTGTTTTTTTTTTTAATTATTTCTTGTTGTTTTGGTTTGACTTCTTGTTTTGTATTTAACAAATATGCAGCTTTTCAAGAAAAACATATTTTCTGCCCCCCTGAGTCTGTTGTCAACCATCTCATTCCAGCCCCTCAATTTTGAGAGCACTCTTCAAAAGTTGTTTATTATAGCCACAATAGAAAACTAAAGTAGAATTCCACATGCACCCTCTTTACTTATTTATTTTTTTGGTATGTACTTCAGTTCCAGACACTGAATTATCTTGTACTGTACAGACATGTCTAGAAAAGTATCTGAATTGTTTTCGTATTTTATGTAAGTTTTTGCAGCCTGTTGAAATGGAGCATTCTTTCTGGTTTCAGTAATTAAAGGAATTGCTGCATGTGTTTGGTAGTTGTATTGGGTACATAAAATCTTATTTTGCTTTAAATGTGCTTTTTAAACTTGGCCTTTATAGTTAAAACAAATTAATTACTGTCATTACTTTCATTATTGTCATCTTGCAAAGTTAGTGTTAGTCATAAAGTTTCTGTGCTGGTAAAGGAAAATTCTCTCTAGTTTTGCTATGTTTCAGTTCTGTATTTATGCTTTCTTGCTCTTTTTCTCTAGATTCTAGAGAGATAAATGGATTTGTACAGTAGAGTGTGAAAACTATACAGTTTTGTGATAAAAGCAGTGAAGACTTGCTCTCAGTGGTGCTTTTGTGCACGTTTAAATTTTTCAGATGTTCATTAAAGATTTTGTTTGTTTGTTAAATGGCACAGGTGTAGGGATGAGGGAGAGGCTGGTCCAAAGGTCAAGGCAATACCCTGGGACTTGGACTTCAATGGCAGTTTCCTTCTTCTGTCACACATTTTGTGGGTGTTTGGCAAATCACCTTTATGCTCTAGGTGTAAATTGGGTTTCCTAGTACTATTCAAGTTTGTATTAGTATGGTGAGGATAGAGATACTGAAACAATTGACAAAATACAGAGGTATGTAAGTTTCTGGAATGGGAAACTCTTTTGTTCTGCATCTCCTGTACTTGCTTGACATGTTGCTTCCTGGTACTTGGTAGGTGGTGCTCTAACTTTTACTGTATGGACTCTTGCTCAGTAGCATGGGAGAAGAGGAAGGACTACATCAAACACAATTACTGGTATGTAAGCTTTTGCTTCTTCAATGAAACTGTAATCTAGTATTTTATGCAATCTCAGGAACAGGGTGATAAGGAATTAATTTTATGATGTAAAATGCTAATTGGAAGTGTGATAGAAGAAAAGCCAGTGAATGCTGTGAAAGTTTTACATTCCAGAATCCATAAACATAATTTATTCTCCTCCTATGCACCCAAGTGTGTAGAAAACCAGGTTAACATTGAAGTTTTAATTATTCTTCACAAGAACAGAATGTGAAATAAAACAAGCTTCAAACTGCACATACTGTTTATTGTTTGATGACATAATTGTACATGGTTGATTAGAAGTCCCAAAAGATTTATGTAGAGGTGAAGTCTGACATGGAGTGTGTGTGTTTAGAAATGCATACTATTGTAGGAAGAGTTACATGGGATATCCTTTTGATGGGAAGTCTGCAGGACTATCTAAAAATCTGGAAGAAGCAGTGTGAAGCAAAAGCTTAGGTTTTTGTTAATGGAAATAACACAAATGTAATAGGTTACAGGGGAACATTTTAAATGAAACTTGCAAAGCATTTAATATATTGGTAATTTATACACAGCTTTTGAAAAGTCTGTGAAAAATCACCATAAGACCAAGTTCATATATTCTGTATTGTAGTCTCTGCATGTTATGGTTTCTGCATGTCATGATTTTGAAAAATATTTGTACCTTTAATGGAAGGAAATCTTTCAAAGCTGGCAAATCTAAAAAAAAATATTGTTTTGTGGATGTATACTGTAATGTAAGAAGTGTTCTACAGAGTCAGACCAAATGTTTATCTAGCTACTGTGCTATCCCCAGGTTTTTAGAGTAGATAAGTGTGTGATGTGTTTTGAAAGGAACAATGTTGTTGCACTTTGGATTTTCAACAACTCTGAAAAAGCTGAGAGAGAGCAGTCAGAAAATATTCAGAACATACCATAACAACCAGAAGAGCAAGGCAGAGGTTAGGGCTTACTAAGGGAAATGGAAAACGATATAGAAAGACACTGCAATAGTATCTCAGTTTTACCAGCATTTTTATTTAATAACTTTGTTTTGTTTGGGTGACTGCATTTAAAAAAAATAAATTCTCAAATATTGGGCAAACAGGAATTGTAAGGGCAGAAGACTTAGAAGGGATGTAATAAAGGTGTGTAAGTGTAAACATCAGGTACTAGCTTTCATTTGCAGCCTAATTTTTGTAATACTAAAAGAAGTGACTTAATGCTGCTTAAAATATGCTACTTAAAAAAAAATCATTTGTATTTCAAATATTTGCTGCAATATTTGCATGAGGCACCACTGTCAAAATCAGGGCAGTTCAGAAGATTTGGAGGATAGTGCTTCAAAGTCATACCTTGGAAAATTCAGCAAGTGACTTTTGATGTAAATAATGAGAAGTCTGCATGCATCCCACATACATTTAGCTGGTGAACCTAAACTAGGAACACAGGAATTTTGTTTTCTTATAGTCAACTGAGAAAGAAGTACAGAAGCCCATATAGATGATGACTGTGCCGATCCTTGTTGGACTTGCACAATTCCTATTGCAATTACCCAGTTACTCACCTGAGTAAGGGAACTGGAAGGACTGCTTTAGGCACCGCAGCTGAATGTCTCGAGGTATATGGAACACAAGTAGATCTCGCTCTCCCCGTAGCCAGAATGAGCTATCCTGCTCAGGTAGGCCACCCCTGGTGTTTTTTTCCTGTTACTCTGTTGGCATGTTGATACTTTGGAGGGGTCACATTTTTGATATGGTGTGCCAGGTTGTATTTTTATTTCCTAAATTAGAGGTTAAGCATGCCAGTAGAAACTCGGGAGGAGCGAGGAGAAACTGCCTCTCCAGTAGGTGAATTACAGCCGTGGGGATGTTTGCTTCTGTGCAAAGCAGCAGCTCCTGACTTCCATCAGTTGTGGAGCTTAATGGGAGCCAAGAGCTGGGAACCCCTGCCTCTCTCAGAACCCATGACTTGTGGACCTGCTCAGCCCTGGTTCCTGAGTGCTGTCTTTGGGACCCAGTCCATATGTTCCTGACCCCTGTTGTACCACACTGGCCATTCTATAACCTGGTATGCCAATTCCAGTGTTTCTGTCTTAAAAGAATTTACTGTTTAAAGTTTTCTGGTTTGGTTTGGTTTGGTTTTTTTTTCATCTCCTTCTTGAGCTGTTTACAATATGCAGAAATTTATTTTATTTTTTTAACAGGACACAATGTTTGTGCGAGGATTAAAGAGAAAGTGTTTTGATGGTGAAGAAGATATTGAAGGAACTCTGGCTGGTATTAAGGCTATTCCTTCATACAATCTTCAGCGGCAGTCACTCTTAGACATGTCCTTGGTTAAACTTCAGCTGTGTCACATGCTGGTTGAACCTAACCTTTGTCGTTCGGTGCTCATTGCCAACACGGTCCGGCAGATCCAAGAGGAAATGACTCAAGATGGGACTTGGCAGATGATAAACACACAGAGCACAGGGCAGGCATCCCTGGACCGTCTCATTTCAACAGATATCCTCTGCCGTTCATCTCGGGAGCAAGCCGAGGGAAAGCATGTTCCAGGCTATGGTACTTTCAATAAAGACTTTGAGGGTGACCAGGCACAAGATAGTTCAGAAACTATGTCAACAGCCTCTTCGGTGCAAGGTCCAAGAAACCTGCAGAGCAATGTCTGGGAAATGGAGAATCCACAAGAAAATAAAGGAACCTTTCAAAAATCATTAGATCAAATATTTGAGACACTGGAGAATAAAAGCCCTAACTCTGTTGAAGATCTGTTTTCTGAAGTTGACAATTCTTACTATGATCTTGATACTATGTTAACAGGCATGATGAGCAACACAAAAATGGGACACTGTGATGGGCTTGAAACATTTTCTTCTACAACAACTACAGCTTCTAATTCGAATTGTAAATCTGATCTTAATGAGCTTGATCATATTGTGGAAATCCTTGTTGAATCCTGAATCTCCTAGGAGATAAAGATCTGTTAATGGAAAGCAAAGACTTGGGAAAGCTACTTCCACAGTTTGCTCTATCAAATCTGCACGTGTATTTTACAAATATCTATATATTATATAGATATATATATTAAAAAGCACTTCATATTGCAACATGGTGTTAACTCTTAAAGTTAACCTGCAACTTGTAGTGTAATAATCTGATTTATTGTCCATTGAACTGTAAGTCTATACGGTAAATGTTTTTAAGTTTGGGGTCCAAGGCTCTTGAAATTGGGTTCCTTTCACCAATTTGGTTTACCTTACAATGGAGGATATGCTCAGTGAGAGGGATTCTCTCATCTTTTTCTGAACACTTCTCCCAGGGAAAATGGTAATAAACATAGAGAGAAGTTAGATAACTGGTTTGCTATTTTCCTCTGCTTTCCACTGTCTTACACCACAAAATGCCTACCTTTTCTGCTGCTTCTCTTCCAGCTTGCTACATGGCTCTCAAAGAGCAGTATGCAATAGTTCCTTCTATCCTAGCTAGCTTGTTCTGGTTTTTGCTACAATTTTTACTTCAAAAATAGTTTTAAAGTGTTTATTGGTGTTTAGATTTTTTTCAGGTATTTTCCTAAAATATATTTTTACTACAGATGTTATCTCAGCTGCTAACTTAGTAACTTTTGATCGTATCTGCAGTTGATGTATTTTTTGAAAGATTTTCAAAAAGGGATGCTTTTTTTTTTTACTGTGAGCTACCCAATGTAGTTCAGTAAAGTGTATGTAAATGTAAATATACAATTTTATACTTTACATTAAAATGTAAGATCTGTTTTCATGATTCTGTTTTATAGAGTAGTACTTTACTAAATTGAGAACTGTACAATTATGCTTTTCATACCCCATATACTTGAGTATCATTAGAGGAAGAGCTTTGGTCCAGCTAGATAAAATTACATTTAATTCATTTCAGACCATACTTTTTGTTAACTACAGACCTAAATTGCATAGGTTTTTATTTATGTGTATTTATATGTAAATGTCATCAAGTGAATAATTTATCACTGAAGCCTACCATCCAATATTTGTTTATATGGGATAACTATCTTGCACTAATTACTACAATAAGTGTTATTAGTGGCCTTTAAATCTCAACTGGTGTGTCATGATGTCTTGTCGTAATTAATACTCTCCACTCTTACCAAGGGTTTCCTCTTGGCTTTTTAATAACAAAAGAGAATACAGCATGGAATGGTGTTCTTTTCTTCAAGTACTCACATTTCTTTCAGAGTGTTTATAATTAAGATTATTCCTGTGAGACTTCTCTGGGGGAAATGGATAGATCACAGGCAGTGTTTGATTTTCTTAGAAAATGACAAATATTTACCTTCACAAGCTGGTACTGGGGAAGAGCTGTGAACTTGCTTGGAGGCAGAGAAGATTTTTCTCTGGAATGTGTTAGCATTGGTTGTGCCAGGGTAAGACCTCCACCAGTAACACAGTTGTTTTCTATACCCCTGAACCAAGCAAGTTGCTGGACATAAAGAGGGTACCTTTCTGCACCTGACAGACTCTGCCTTCCCACAAGCAACCTCATCTACTACACATTATCCTTCTCAGATTCTCAAACACCTAAAAAGGGGAGAGTTGGGGCAGGGGAGTGTTAAGGACATTCCAGTGTCACCTCCACCAAAGGAGACCACTGAGCTTATGGTTTCAACAAGTGCTTTAGAAGCATCTGGCTTGGGCAGAATTGTATCATGTTGCTAAATTTTTGAATTTAAAAAGTTTCTTTCCTTAAACATGGCATGAGATAATCCAGGGTTGCTGTAGAAGTTAAACATTGCTTTCTCAATTAAAGCTTGATTAATAACTTTATATAGAAGGATAAAATACCATATACACATGCAAGTTCTGCCCATATGATGTAGCTGAAACAAAGAAACAAGCCAATACTAGCTGTCTTCATCACTAGAGACATGAATTGTAACTGGAGTTGTTGCAGTAGTACATTCTGCTTCAGGAGGATACAGTATTGATGTGAGCTGTCATATCTCACAGTAAAATAACAGTCTTTTATTGGGCAGTGTTTGTTGTAGCATCAGAGTTTGGTTCTAAATTAAAAATGTACAGGAGATTTTTCTTTATTCTTTTCTGTGTGTGAATAGGTCCACTGAATTGAACAGTAGATGCCAGGGTAAAGCAGGAAGCCAGGCAGCTTCACAGTTTTCTAAGGGGAACATCAGCATTGAGTTTGAACAACTACATATTGTCTGTTCCTCTGGGAAAGGTCCCAAAACTGCTCTGAACTGTGCTTGAAAACCCATGGGTTTGAACAAGTGTGTGTGTTCCCCTCTGCCTGCCCTCACCCTCCACTTTCATTAAATGGGCAACTGCATGATAAGATACTTAAAAATATGCTCTCCCCCACCACTTCAATGCATATCAATGTCTGTGTTACAGGTAGAAGTCAGTATAATTTGTTGATAACTCTTAAAGTGTGCCAAATGCACATGTGTATCTATATAAATAGATATATCTATATATATCTATATAAATACAGATACCTGTCTGTATCTCTCTGTGTGAAGCATCTAGGTGGGTGCTTTTGTTCACTGAGGAAGCTGCGCCTACTTAGAGCAATTTGTAGAGACTACTTGGCTTAGCAGGAAAGGTATTAGGTAAGTATGCATTTATGTAGTTAAGAATTTAAACAGAAGTATAAAGCCTGTTTTATTACATTCTTAAAACTTAGCCAAATCTTATGTGCTTTTACACGCCTGATGTCTTGGCTCAAGTCTTCTGCAGGGCTAAGAATTTGTGCTGCTGAAACTTGCACAGGGAGTGTAGAGAGCTGATGTGTGCCTGCAGCTGGTCTGGCTGAAGAGCCAGGCAGTGTAAAATCGGCTTGTGTCCCTGCTGCTTGAGTGGACTGTCTCCCTGTGATTCAGCAGCTCGTGCTGGGTAGATTCACTTCTGGTTTGTTTTTTGTTGTTTTTTTTAAAAAAAAGGCACTTTATTTTCTAACTTGCATTGTCATTTCTTTGCTACTCTGAAGACATCGTCGTTAATTATGCATAACTTAAAGGTTAATACAGTATATTTCCCCTCTATGTATTTCTCAGTGTCTGAGACAGAGACAGCAGAAGTGATGAATTATAAATTACCTGTTTTGTGAACTCTTATTACAAATAGCAAAAGATGGTAGTTGGTGGGTGTGATTTTCTTAATTTCTGCATAAAAATGGGAAATAACATGTTAAATTAGGAAAGGCTTCTATCAGATTTTGCAGCCATGTTTCTTGTATATGTTCCTAGGCAAGAGTCCTGAAACTGGCCAGGTAGCCAGTGCTGTGTCTGAAACCAGGCTGTCGATCTGAATGAGGTGACTTGGTTGGAGACTTGCACAGAAGAAAGTACTTTCAAGCAAAGAGCTAATATAAAATCTGCTTCTTTCTCAGGTAACTGTACATCTGTCCCATTCTGCTTCTGTGTCTGTGGCTTTATTTCTCTCTCCTTGCCAGAAATTCCAGAACACGTGGAGGTCCTGGAGCTTGGGCACTCAGCAGAGGCAAGAAGTGTGAGAATGCAGGCTGCAGTAACAATGGCTTGTGCACGTGAAAACTTGTCTGCTTATTGCTTCCCTGCTTGCTGGGCTTTTTAATCCCCTCTCTTTTCCACAGCTCTGTGAGTTTATCTAGCAAAAGATACTGCCTGTCTGTAAGAATTTACCTAAATACAATTTTGGTAAACAAGGAGTAGTTTCTTTGGCTGCAGAGCACCTTTCTGGACTGCCTGAGAGGCAGCGGTGAGGGGTTTCAGCCTTGAGCAGGTCAGGGATTCACAGTGAGTGCACACTCACCAGAAATTAGCTGTTTTCAAAGCTGTCCTTTGACTTTTCTGGAAGCCTCAGGTATGTCTGGACTGCTTTAATAGGCATCTTAAAATGCATCATTACAATCTGACTGATGGTATTGTTTTCTGTTGCAATTACTAGACCATTATGTATGGCTTGTGTCTCAGAATATTGATTGGAGCATATGACAGCTTTACAGTTCTGCAACTTACTCCATATTCCCATATAACTAAACTGTCAAAAGCTAGGGTGAAAAAAATAGCCATTTATCTGCTGACATCTAGCATAAAACTTTCAAAATTGACTTCTGCTCAAAGTGAAAGTATGCTTTTGTCTCAGGCTAGAATGTATAGCCCCTTAAGCAAAAATCCCATAACTGGTCATGCCAAATTTTGATTGCTCATCATCTCTTAAATGAGTGTGATTTCACACTATGTGATTAATACTGAAAGTACAAAAACACGAAGTTCCAAAGGAAATGAAACCTACATCTTGGGAAGATAGGTACTTTTGACATTTGGCTCATGCAACTATTAGCTTTCACAAGGATTATGTAAACTCCATTTGGTGTTTTGTGCAAAGTTGACAGTTAAGCTAAATCTTCCTATTTTGTCAAGGAAGTTCAACAAAGAGATGAAATCCTGCTGAATAATGTTGTCAGGAAAGAGATTTAAGAGATTTACTTCAGATTTCTGTAGTGGCTTTTTTTTTTTAAGCTGGTGAAAAATACTAAAATTTTATTATCTGACATGATTTTTATAAATTGGAGTAGTACCTTTAAAAAAAAACAAAACAATTACTCCTTTGCTAATCAAGATTCCCCCAAAATGAGTGGTTTATGACCTGAAGAATTATTATGGTAAATGTTAATGCACAGCCAACATGTCGTCAGGAAAATATAGAGCTTGAGGCAGCTTTTGATTGCAGGAAAAATATTAAATAATTTCATCTGTCATCTTTTTAGGGAAGAATAATTGAAGATACAGGTGATCATGTGACTTCTTGCAAAAAGGGAATTAAAAAGAAATTGTATCCACGTGTCTGCTGTGTTTGGAAGTCCTCTAGGAGCATGTGGGAAGTGAGAAGTATGCAATAGTAAAATGCTATGACAAAGAAAACATATATTTTTAATGTGCCAATTACAGACAAGTTTTGGAGGTCAAGAAAATGTAACTTCATCCTCGGGTTGTGCAAGCTTCCAAAACAGGACTTTTAAAGGGGAAAGCAGTTACGTAGCTAAAAAAACACAAGGAAAAAAACCTCCAACACATAAATCCAAACAAAACACAACCAACCAAAGCCCAGCACCACCATTAGAGTTTACTACTCTGAGGAGAAAAACATAACAAATTAATTTTTCTGTGTTTGAGAAAAATGATAGATATGAGAAATTTTGGGTGTTGGAATTTATTTTTTTTGTCCAGGCAGCTGACTAAAAGTTTTAAGTTTAAATTGTTGAATTGTTATTTGCTTTAATTGAATCCCAGTAACATGGTTTGCTTTTGTGCCTCTGCTTTGTTTGAAAGGTAGTGGGAGAAAGGGATTTTTTTTTGTAAATGGTGATTCTTTTGACAAAATAGAATAATGGTTTATTCTGTACTCTGACAAATATTCAATAATGTGGGTGGGTTTTTTTAATAATTACAATCTTAAATTGTGCCTTTTAAAAACAAAACACAAACCAAAAGAAACAAAAAAACACCAACCAAAAAAGCCCCACCAAACAAACAAAAAACCCAAACTTGAGTAAGTGTGGGATTGGCAGTTCAGAGGCATTGCCACCAAAAAGAGGTGAAGAAACAGTGCTTTAGTGCAGTACCCTCTACCCTTCCTTGCTTTGCTGTGGGAGTGTGGCAGACTTTGTCATTATGCCAGGCAGCTTTAGAACAGCTAATTACTTTCAAACATCAGATCTCACAGTCACTACATTTTTAGAATTATTTTTTTTTCAAGTGTGGAGATGAGAGAGACATCAGAAGAAAACTCTCTCTGTATTAATGCCCAGTAATCCAAATAAGGGAGGGATATAAGTTTCCAGGTACGAGACCAGCTTCAATTAGAGCTTGTAGACACAGAGTCAATTAAGCACAGACATAAATCCATAGCAGTCAGTCTTCATTAGTTCCTGTGTTCCTGGAACTGTGTTTTTGAATAGAGGGCTAGTACGAAGGTAAGTGGAAGTAGCAGACCTCCAGTAGTCCTTTCAGATGAGTTATACAGAGACCCTGAATGGTTTTGGGGTTGGGTTATTGGTTTTGGGGTTTTTTTTTTGTTCACGTGAAATTTGCTGCAAAAGCAAAAAGTGCTGCTTACAAGAATGTTATCCTGGGCTACTGTGATGAGTGTACTCATACTGAAAGAGCATGTTTAAATCATAAAAAAAATATTAAGACTCATAGAATGTGACCTCATTTGAGAAAGTAAGGGCCTTTTAAAGAAAATTTTGGTAAGAACAACCTTTGATGTGAGCTTATACCTCTGAATTCTTGAGCCTGGGAGACAAGCATGAATTCTCTAGCTTAAGAGGCAAGTTGCACAGGACATAAACTTTGTTAAACTGAACTAGGTTCCAGTTCTCTCACATGAATTCCGCTGCTGATGAAACTGAAAAAGTGACAAAAACTTTGCAAGTAACTAAATGTGTTTTGTACCATTTCTATTCTCCAAATGCTAGGCCATAAATGCAAAGTTCTGATGCTTGTATTCTAACCACCTCACGTTAACTTTTTTCTGTAGCTCTGGTCAGAGCACATTTGAACAGGCCTTTCTAGAAACGCTTGCTGGAGAAGGCGTGCACGCCCTTTGTTATTAAACAAAACAAAATTGGCTACGAAACAGCTGACCACATGAGGTTAATAACTGAAGAAAGAGTGAGGAAGGCAGGGTGGCCAGTGCTGGAGCCTTGCTGCAGAATGGGTGGAGGATGGCAGGGTGGCTCAGCAATGGCATCAACTGGCTGTAGCTGAAGAGAAGAAGGAATGATCCACGGCACCAGTGCTGGGGGTTGCCCAGAGAACAGTTTTGGCCAATAGGGTCAAATCTCAAAAACCTAAATTTTTTGCATAAGTTACTTAAATTCTTTGATGGTGCTGCTGCTTCAGTTACCCCTTTGTATTCTGCACTCTACATAGTCATTCCAGTTCTGTCCCTTAGCCACCAGCTCTCTTTGTGTACCTATCCTGCATCTACTCCTTAGAGATAATCCCCAGCATATGGCAGGGGTTGGTCCTGGTGCAGTACTCCTTATTGTCCCTGGTTGACTTAAGCAGACAGAAGAATCCTGGACATCGTGGAGTTACTCTTCCCCTCAAGCCACAGTGCATGGTGGGAAGGGAAGGGGCATGGGGAAGATCTTTGATCCACTCCTCTGCCTTAGCACTGCCACCGGTCCCTCGCCTACAGGTGCAGCAGATGGATTGTGGGGTAGGAGGTGTCACCCCTCAGCCATTTGGGGAGGCATCCTCCTCTGCCACAGCCCCGGCAGCCTGTCAAAAAGGATTCATTAATGCTTCTCGGAGCAGCACTCGCTCCCCTTCTGTCCTCCGTGACCTCCAGCAGCGAGGTCAGAGCACAGCTGTGGCCCAGAAATCGCTGCAGGGGAGAGGTGGCCTGGAGAGACAGTCCCCTCACCCCAGCCACGGATCCTGCAGGCTCAGCTACAGCTTTCTGCACCTCTCTGCCCTTTGCCCCTTCCCTCCTGTCACAGGCCCTGCACACTCCTGCCCCTTCACACGTGAGGCACAGGGGTTAAAATCTGTTGAGTCTGAGGTGTTTCAAAAAACATATGTTTTCTTTAGATGAATAATCACAAAAAGCAACTGATCCTTTTTCACAGTTGTATGTACTGATCAACTCTTGAGTGCTTCTGTAACATGGAGACCAACATAGAATCTGTGTTTGAATGTGGTCTGCAGTCCCAGTCGGGTGTGGGAAGAACCTGTCTGTGCGGATGAGCCTCATTTGTGTTTGGTTTTGCTGTGCTGTGGATTAACCTAAACCCATCGCAGAAACTCCAGCAGCTTTTTGGAGGATTCATCGGGTAACCCATGATAGGGTTCGACAGAGGCTCAAAAATCAATCTTCACAAATACTTGAGTATTGGTCAGATTTTGAAATCTGGTTTGCACAAACACCTGCCAGTGTAACCCGATTACGCAAATGCCCGCGGAAAGCAAATAGAAGAGATAGAAGAGGCCCAAAGCACCTATCTTTAAAGAAAGCCAAACAACCCAACGATGGAAGGATTGTGCAATGTTTGATGTGGCTTTAGCGCCGCTGGAGATACGTGTGCACCTCGTTTCCCAACCGCACTGGAATCGGCAGCTTTAGGAAGGCTACTTTACGAAGCCCCTCGCGATTTGCCTTAAGGGAGGCAGATTCGGCCGGGGACGGACTGCGAGTATAAACCGAAAAAAAACCCGCCACCCCGAAACCACCAGAAAAAAAAGGCGCGTGTGAGTGCGCAGAGCCCGGGCAGGGCTGGCTGCTGCCTCCTGGGAGGGCTCCAAGCCCCAACACGCAGCAGCCCGAGCGGCGACGGCCGGGGCCGGGGCCGGGACGTTCCCTGCCCTGCCCGAGGGCGGCGGCGCGTGCGGCATTGCCGCGTGCCGCCCCGTGCCTGCCCGCGCGCCCCCCCCTCCCCACCCCCCCCCCCCCCCCCCCC
>JANHGL010018840.1:0-31994 GCA_024611195.1 Ceyx melanurus | reverse complement strand
GGGGCTCCTGTATTTTCATTTCTCTACAGCTGCTTCCCCCGAAGAATCGGGAGGCGAGCAGCTGAGAGGCCCCGTCGGTGCCATGCCTTGGCTGCCGTCCAGCACTGTTTTGTTTCCATCATCACACGCCACTTTTAAATTTGCATAAATACAAGGGTTATTTTTCCCTTGCGCCTCCAAAAAAAGATTTAAGAAGGTGGAAAAGTATTTCTGTAAGGAGGGATTACTGGTTTTAGTCGTCATTTTCAGGATTTGCTTTCGAATCCTTGTATTTGCAAGAAAGGAAGGCAGAGAGGAAAATAAAGGGCAATAAGAAGGACTTGGAGAAGACAGAAAAGCCATTTGAATGTGTAAGAGCCTTGGATCGCAAAAGCAACCCCGTCCTCCAGCGGGAACCTGCGCATGCCCGCTTGGTGCACGTGTGGGTGCAGAGTCAGGTCTGACCTCTCCAGCCAGGGCTCTTCCCATCTCCCCGTGAGCAGGTCCACCCTGGCCAGGAGGTGGATTTGACCACAGAGCTTGAAGCTGCTATAAAGCTTTGGAGCCATCTCAAGGGCATCCTGACCCTATCCTTGGAAGCCATCTCCCACCTGCCTGCCCACCATCTCATAGCCCATGACGTGTGAGGAGCATGTAGCAGATGATGCTCGCCCAGTTTGCTCCTGGTGTAGCCAACCCTACTTCTACTGCAAGAGCAGCAGCTGTTTTTCCGCCTTCATCCCTCTGATTTTCTGTCTTTCTGGGAAAAGGCACCTACCAAGGGTAATGAGAGATACGGTATTGGGATCATTGAGTGTTTCAGCCCCCTTTCTAATGGTTGAGGTCAGCAATGGGGACTCAGAGGACTACAGAAAGGCCATGGGGGTGTCTGCTACACTGGCCAAGCTGGGGGACCCTGGCCCAGGACCGCCCATGGTGCTGCTCACCAGAGCGGCCGGTTGGGACACTCACAGCTTCTCTGACAGCTTTTGTCTGGGTACAGCTTGCTGAGACCATGCAGAATTTCACCAGCCTTGCACTGCTGGGCGGCCCACCCACCCGTGTGCTCACACCTGCTCAGGCCCTGCACATTGCAGGGGTGGGCAGTGAGACCATCCTCTGCTGATTCCATCCTTCCTCCCTCCTTCTGCCTGTGCGGCCACCACAGGCATCCTGCAATAGCCACCCCAGGCATTCCACGATAGCCACCCCCAGTGCCCCGTGGCAGGCACCCTGGGCACCTGCAATAGGCTCCCGGGCGCCCTGCAGTAGGCAGCCCGGGCGCGGTTCCGCGCAGGGATGCAATTCCCGCGCCGCCTCCCGAGCGCAGCTGCCGGCTTTATCAGCCCGCACCAGCAGCGGGGAGGCTGAGCGCCTCCATTCTCTCCCCAGCTTCTGATTAGCTCCCGCAATCCAATTAGCAGAGGCATTTATATCACAGGGGGCTGAGGTGCCCCAGCTCATCACGACGGCTTAGAGCCAGTCATAAATTCTACCGACACTCCATCTTTCCTGTGACACGGATTAATTGCAGCTCTGGGCCTCCACGAGCGGGTTTGCAAACGAAGGTGCCCATGAAATAAGAATTTAGAGAAGGCAAAGCAGAAGGAGCTCCCCGCCCGTGAAGGATGCGGGGATGATGCGCCGGGTGGCCCAGGGCTGGGGCACCTGTGGGCGGCGGAGCGAGGGGCCGGGGAGGCAGGTGGACCGAGCGTGAGCTTTATTAACAGAGGGAAGCAAACAGAGCTTGGCCGGGGGGTGTTATGAATCCTGCGCCCGTGGCCGTAATGAGAAATTCTTCATAACCTTTCTTTGTATGCTCTGCTGCAGTGCAGATGCTGAATCTGAAGCTGGAAGGGCCTTAATAAAATTACATTTTTCCACTTGAGAGGTTGCAGGCGCTAGCCAGCAGCAGAGCTCCGAGAGGCGAGTGGGGCCGGACGCCGGAGGATGCGGTGTCACAGAGATCTGTGCTTGCTCCCGGGGACACGGCCACCTCTGCTGCTCCCAGGAGCTCCTCCACCTGCAATCCGCCTTTTCCTGGTGCTTCTGCTCCAGAAAGAGCTGTTTCCTGGTGCCCCTGTGTCAGCTCTGCTCTCCTGGGGCAGGGCTCTCGCTGCTGCTCCCCTCAGGCTGCAGCAGGGGCCGCACTGCAGGTGGTGTTTTCTGCCCCAGTGCCAGGGCAGGCTGGAAACAGGCTGTGGGGGAACACCCAGGGGCGGTGGGATGAGGGACCACTGGTGTCCTCGTACCCTGCATGGTTCTGGAGCCCACCCTGGTCACCAGCTCCTGCCCGTGCCTTTGTGTGTCAGCCACCGCCCGCCTGGCAGTTGTGGTGTCTCCTTAGCTGTTGGTTTGGCTCCGTATCCATCAGTCCGCTGAGAGGGACACGACACAGGGGCCTGATCTGTTGTTTTTTCCCAATCCTATGGCAGTTTAATGATTCAGCTGTGTTATCTATCCATCAATCAGCTTTTAATTTATGCATCAGTCGGTGCGTTTGTTGTTGAGTCTCCATGTGTTGGAAGTCTTGCCTGTTACTGAAAAATAATTACTTAAGAAGTCCGCAGAACTATGTTTTAAATGCAGGGGTAGATCAGAATGCTAAAGGCATGAGGATGAATATTAGATTTAGTAGCATGTCAGCTCCATTTGATCTATTCACTCCGGTCTGCTGACAGATCTTCTGCGTAAGCAAATGTGGTTCCTGCTGATGAAAGAAAAGGGGCTGGTTGGTTTGTAACTAGATGAGGGTGGCTGTAGCCAAAATACAGCTCTGTCTGTGGAAGAGTTGTTCTTCCATTGAGGGAAATACTGTCTCATCTTTCAAAACAACAGTTATTTTTATTTTTGGATGATAACAAATCTTTCTTTTACTGATCGTTAGGTTTATTGTTGGTGGTCAGACAAAAGAAGTTGTTCCCAGCTGGTATCTCCCCGTGAGCCAGAGGCTGTAACCTACACCCAGACACATTCAGGCTGTAGAGAAATGGTCTTGGGGGAGGAGATGGGGTAATTCACCAACTTACCAACCAGCCTCACAGATTCCTATTCAGTTGAAGTCTTTACATGAATATTTACTCTTTACATATCTTTAAAAAGGCTGTAATAGCAGCTTCGTGTCTAAATTTGGGGATAAAATCATTAGACTGTGAGATCACAGCATTGCCTCTGACCTTAAAATCAGCAAGTCTGTAAATCTCCAGCAGGGCTGGAGTTGGTCCTGTGTCAGATTTCCTTGGCTTTTGTCATTTCTGAGTCACATGCCAGTGTGTCATCACTTTGTAAGGCTGCCATTGCTGCATGGTTATTTTCCTGAGTACAGCCAAGACTTTTCATTCATTACTGTGTCATTTGACTTCTGAAACGACTTTATTCCACATTTTAGTGGATTATAAAAACTCACTGGAATGATTTCTTTTTAACCAAACTCCAACATGGTCTTCCTTCCTGGTCAGAGTAAAATGACAAAACGACCTTGTTTCAGTGTAGTATTTCCAAAGTTATTTTCCTGACTAAATCTGGCTGGAAATGCTTTGGCACATCTTCTTCTTCCCCCATAAAAATGTCATTTAAACATAAAACACATCTATGTAAACACTTTTTGTATTTTTTTTTCTTCCTGATCTACTTGAGGCAAATCAAGTGTTGTGTTTTGTTTCTTTATGTTTTCTATTTTAAGATTATTGTTTCAAGTTTACTTTTTTTGTTCCAAGTTTTGATAATTTGTCACATTGCCCTGTATGTTCTTTGACTCGAAATAAGCAATTTAACTGCCTGTGTTGAAAACAGTGAAGCACGTTGCAGCACTTTTTAACAGAAAGCACTTTGATGCTTTTTTAATGGAAAGAGAAGGTTTAAAAACAATATATGAGTGATATCAAAGTAGAATTTGTAGAAATTCTGTTTAAAAAAAAAAAATTAGATTTCTTTTTTATCCTGATTTGAGATCAAAGCAAATGATAAGTGTTCTGTGACAGGAGAATTCCCTGCCTGGGCTACTCCCACCTGGTGCATCTCCTGTGGCTCTGCTGCGGGCGGCCCCTCCAGCAGGACACAGAAACAGCCCTGGCGGGTCAGGTGGCAGCTTTTATTGAGCCATTTCATTACTTCTCAGGATGAGTTTACTGAATGACCTGAGATATGCACATGATTGAAACGAAGCATAGAAACTGCTCAATTTTAAGAGAGATTTCATGCGGTGAAACTGAAAAAATTCATCCTCTTTCTACTCTGTCGGGTACCTCAGCCACCTACAGCTAATGCCAGAGCTCGCTGAGGACTTCCATCAGAAGAATGCCATGCTGTCCAGCAACTACCAAGAAGAGACAAGTCAGAAGGGGCAGAGGAGTTGAAGGTAGATGAGTGCTTTTGTTAATTTAGTTTGTGGCTTCCTAGGGCTCAGCTCTGTTAAATTCAGTGAATAGGCTGTAGCAGTGGTGTACAGGTCTGTTCACTCCATCCAGGTGCAGTGTCTCATCTGTAGCAGGTATGACTGGGGGACAGGCTTGCTGGCTCAGACCTGCTGCCCTCGTGCTGCTGTCCTTGTCATGACACTGGTCACCCTGGTTTTGCAGCCTTCTCTTGAGAAACCTTGAGTCCCTCATCCTCAAAGGACAGAACTTGGCTCATTCCTGTCCTGTTTAGTGTCATCCCCATTGCTGGTTCCTGGACTTTGGTCCAGAAAAGTGCTCTGCCACGTTGCTGGCACCCATCACGTGTGAAGATGCAAGATCCCCATCATTCCCTTGAGCTCCTCTCCTTGTCTCTGGTGCCTGGGGAGGTTTTGCTTACCCTACATCTCAATTTTCCACCACGTGGCTCAGTCAGTACAGGAAGTGTTCCCCTTCTCCATGGGCGACTTTAGTCTTTTGTGAAATTGTCCTGCATGAATTCCTCCTGAAAAATACAGTTTAGAGGGAGCATTGTCAAAAATTCTGTCTCTCTCTATACTTTATTATCCCCTCATTTTTTTTGTCATTTAACTCCAATTATGGGATGCTAAGTGCTTTTGGAAATTTCATTGTTAATATCTTCTTACAGTGCTATTAACGTAAATCAACGTTAATAGTGTCCCAGCAAGTATAAAAGCAATCAAAAATTCAGTACTCACGAATCATTCTGTAATTTCAGCATAAAATGTTAATAGAAATAAAATCCAATACCATAAAATATCAGCAAATTCAACTTTAAATACATGTGATGAATGGCTTTATCATTGTGCTGCATCCCGTGGACTCGTGCCGTGCGGAACCTTTTGGTCTCACACGTGCCCAGCCCGCGGTGCCCACGGCACCCGACTTCACCAGGAATTAAAAATCCATCCTCACCTACACCACGGTGTCTGTATCCAGGTGTTTTAGTGATAATAGGGAGGATTACTGGGAATCTGTTAACTTACTCCAGCTAATAGAAACTCACCACTGCTTTATTGCCATCAGCCCGGCTCAGCCGCATTACCTTTTATTGAGATTGGGATTTTCTTACAGAACAAATCTTTTAAATTGGAATTTAGATTGGGAAGATCCGTCAGTTATTTAAAGGAAACTGCTGGGAGAATGGTATAGATTTCTCAAGAAGTGCAACTGTTGGCCTGAAAATTAAAATTTAAATTACCATTAAATTTTTAGCTATTTAACCTCTAATTTATCACCTTGTCAGTCGAGAATCTTTTGAGTTATCTTTTTTTTTCCTTAAAAAAAATTAAATAATGCTTTTTTTTAATGGCTTTGGGCTATTTGTGCTGTCGTCTTTAAAAACATGTTTAAGGATGTTTTACTGAGAGAGGTAGGTACAATACCTGCAGGCAATGCAGGGTTAGGTCTCACTTCTGCACACTGACAGACAAGAAGCACCGTGCAAGTCTGCGATCTCTGTGATCACGGGAGAAGAAAGCGACAGTGAGATGCCTATAAAGAGAGTTTATTTGAGAAAGGATCTCCTGGTCATTCTAGAGGTGCCTTTCCAGCCCTTATTCCCTCTTTTCCCCTTTATCTTGGGGTAATATCCACGTCTCCAGTCTCTGGATTGGTCCTGCTCTGCTCTCTTGGGTCTCCTTCTCCTTTCTCCCCGCATTCCACCTGTGACTCCTCACCTGCAGGTTTCTCAGCAGAGCCCTGCAGTGGAGTTTTACAGACCCTTTGAAGTCTGAGTGGGATTTTTGTGACGTTTATAAAACACTTAGTACATGTTAGGAAAGTTTATGGTATCTCTGGGTATTTCATAAAGAGTATCAGCTGCTAAACTGTTCTGTCATCTCCCTCTTCGTGCCCATCCTCTCAAGCATCAGAAAACACAGACACGTTTGGAAGGTTGTTCCATTTTGGAGACGTGTTGCCCTGGAAAGTTAAGGCAAGTGCTTAAAAACTCAGGCTGCCTCAGGCTTTGGATCCTCATTTCTTACTAATTCATTCAGAACATCTCAGAGGAATTTCAATTATAATAAAACTGCAAGGTTTTGTGAGCATTGCTTTAATTCTGGTGATGTGGCAGAATTACCAACATCCTTCTTAAATTGGACTTACGTTTATGGTCATTGCAGTTCAGTAAACAAGTGGCCAGTGTCAGCTGAGGACTCATCCAAAACCTGAACCACCACCCAAAGGATCTGTGCCAGAGCTGGCCAGGGCTCGGCCTCGGGGGGTCAGGGCAGCATCGTGTCCCGGCAGCAGGGCTTCTGTGGGAATCACTTGGCTGGTTATCCCACCTGACCTCAGAAAAACTGTTTTCAGCACCTGAAATAACATGTCATCTACTCTGTAAATGCTCCATATTATTTATTGCTGTTTTAATACAGAACATTTTTCTTTTTGAAATAAGCCTGAAATCAAAGGCTTTATTCACTGGCATAGCTACACAGTTTTTCTCTGAATTCAGTGGACATTGGATCAGCCCTTAAAGCGGGGAAGCCTTAGTTAGGATTAATGGCTTGAAACCTGCAGAAACACTTCTGTTAGGCTTTCAGTTCAAAGTTTTCCCGAGATTTAGTTTTTTAAGGTTCTGCGTTAAAAAAACTTCCAACATTTCCTTTGGTTCCTCTTCCCCTTTTTTCCTGTCTTCTGCTGGTAATGGAAAGTTACTCATCTGGGTAATTTTCAGTGTGAAACTGCCCGTGGAGTCCCGCTGGGATAAGCACAGCCAGAAGCAGCCAGCACGAGAGCTTGCTGAGCGCTCTGCTGTGCTCCCAGAGTACACCAGGCTGTGTCCCAGGCGTGTGGTTCAGCCTCACATCTGCCTCTTCACCTGCTTGGGTGTGCAGGTCCCAGTCTCCACCTCATTTGTTGAAGATCACAGGGTGCCAGGGGTTGGAAGAGGCCCTGGAGATCTCTGAGTCCAACCCTCTGCCAGAGCAGGCACATGGAATAGCATCTCATCCTGCTCAGGGCACAGGAACAGATCCAGGGGGGCTGGAAACTCTCCAGAGAAGGAGACTCCACAGCCTCTCTGGGGAGCCCTTTCCAGACTCTGTGACCCTCCCAGGAAAGAAGTTCTTCCTCATGCTGAGGTGGCACCTCCTGTGCTCCAGCTTGTAGGAGACCCTGCTGTCTCCTGCACGGGATCTCAGGTTCTCCATTTCTCTTGACTACATCTGAGAGCAGAGGTTTGCCACCACTTCACTTTGCGCTTTGTAAAAAGGAGCGTCAGTGGGAATCCTGCCACGACAATAGAAACAACGTAGGGTGTTTGTAGGTTGAGGTGAAAAATTCACCATATTCAGTGAAATGGTATTAATTAAATACCGGAACAAGAATATACAAATGCGAAAAGATAAAAAACAAAACAGGTTTGACAGTAATTCAGCTGCAAGGTCCTCTGTCCCAGACCCCTGAAATCCAGTTTTGTCCATGGCTTTGGCAAGAGGTGCTTTCAGAAGCACCAGAGTGAAAGAGGAGGTCTAACGTGAGGAGTCTGGATGCTCTGGGACCTCGTCCTGCGCTGCTGCCTCTGCCAAAGCTGCCATCACAGCTCAGAGCAGCCCCACAGAGAGTCAAACAAGTGCTAATTGTGACGTTTCCTTGTGCTTAATGGGTGTTTGTGAGGAGCTGGGTTCTCGCAGCCAAAACACAGATCTATGAACTTCTTTGGAGTACTACGTGAAGAAAACCAGTATTTTTCCAGATATTTCAACACTTTCCAGTCTGCCCTCGAGTCCTGTTGCAATTTGGAGACTTCCAGAGTCATTTAACTTTTCTCTTTAGAAATTCTCTACTCCTCTTCCATCTCTGGATGTGGACGAGCAGCAAAATGCCTTTGTCAGCAGTGTCTGAACAGGCCGAGCAGCACCGTGAGGAGCTCTGCCGGCAGCGTGCCGGGCAGCGCCGGGGTGGTGCTGGGGTGGTGCTGGGGAGTCCCTCAGTCTCCAGCATCCTCCCCCAAAGGGGAGGGCACATTCGGCGTCCTCAGCGCAAGAGATCACCATATTACGAGGAAGCAAAAGAAACAATCTTTAATCCTTTCAAAGCCCAATAATATTATGTATATTGACTGAAGCCCTATGGAGTGGGCCTGGCAGGGCTTTTTCATTACTGCAGCACGCTGTAGCCTAGCTACCTTTGAAAAGTAACCAATATCGAGAGCCACTTGACATTTGCAAAGGATTATGGGTGTCCTCTCCATCTCTTCTCAAGTTCCCAAATTTACAATGGTCTTAATTTAAAAGTTAAGCCAGGGGATCAGTTGCTTAGTCTGCTGCTGGGCTGCCCTTTACAGGAAAAAAAAAGGGGAAAGAAGAGTGTCTGTGTGTGTGGCTGCGTGGAGGGAGAGGTGGGTACCCAGCCCGTGCGCTGGCATCACCCGCCCCTCGCCGTGGCTCCCGTCGGCAGCGCTTCGCTGCGGGAGAGGCTCTGCACCAGGGTCGGCTGGTTTCATTCCTGCAGGTGCTGCTGAAACGCAGGGAGCAGCAGCAGCAGCTGGTAATGAGTTGGTGAAAATGAAAAAGGGACATAAGTAGCTTCTTTAGCAAATCCCCTGGAAATGACATGGAGCCTCTGGGATCGATCAGATCGATCCCTCCAAAGGCTGCGGGCGCTTCTCCGACTGCCAGCGCAGGCAGAACCGTCTGTTATTATCAGCAGAACTCACAGAAAACCTTGTGGGGAGAGCAGCTCTGCTCAGCCCCTCCTTGCAGGGCAGCTCTGGGGCTGGGAGCCTGTGGAAGGAGCATCCTGGTACTGGCACTGGAGCTCTCCACGGGGCAGAGCCCCTCTGGGTGCTGGAGCAGTGGCTGGCCGTGCTGGGACCCGCTGCCTGCCCATCTGGTTCCAGTTCAGGGCTGGCCTGTGGTGCAGCTGTGGAATTTGGGTGCACATCTGCCTGGCCGGGAGGCGGGGAGCAGAAACCCATCCTGCAGGGGAAGCATGAGGGGAAGTGGAGCTGGGGATGAGAAGAAGGTGTGGGGTGTTTGGAAGGTTTCTCACAAGCTGTTGGTCTTCCTCCCGTCGTGTCTCTGCTGTCATCAGCCCGGGTTTGATTATGATTTGCTCTATAACACTTTATGAGGCTTGTGTAATTAGTTTCGTATCCTTCATCTGCAGCATCCACTGAGCTTTCTAAGCCCGTGTTTCTGGCCAGGCTCCGAGCTGCCTTCTCGCAGGGGGAGATGTCAGCACCCAGTTCACACGCAGCCCCGCAGCTAAGTCTTTGCTGTCTCAAAGTGAAGCTGCCCTCAAAACGAACTGTTGTGTCTTCTCCAGAGCTCTGGCAACGAGGACAGCTTTACCCCTAGAGTTACTCTGGGAAAGTGGTCTTTAATCACATTCATAAGTTCAAGGGACCTTTCCTTAAAGAACTCAAAATTCCTTTGTTTGCCTTTCTATAATCCTGTTGGGAAAAAGGGGCAATAAATTTGTTTTATTGCATTTGTCCCGGAAAGTGTGCGTGCAAAGCTCAGAGCCCAGAGCAGGTGTGTGTGATGCTCTCGGGATCGTGGTAGTGTGTGGGGAAGGGGAGGCTGGTGGGACCCTCAGGGAGCCTGTGTGGGCAGGTGGGCTCACTGTGGTCACCCAACTTGGCTCACCCTGGTCTCTGGCAACCATCTGGGCTGTGGCTGACCTGGGGATTGCTTTGGGCCCTGCACTAGGTGCAGTTTGCACCTGAGAGAGGAAACAGTTGGGAAATGTTCCTGGCTTTTGGATGTGGCTTGTGCTGCACAAAGTGTGAGCATTTGGACCTTGAGGAGATAGTATTTAAACAGCATTACTGAAAAGGTGTGTTGATAGACCTGTATGCTGGTCACATACCTGCTAATGTAAGGATATTTATTTTACCCACTGGAAAGTTGGCCAGTTTGTGGGAAGCCCTTATTCTCAGGAGTTACAAGCATCGCTGCTTCCACAGAATCAATTAAACCAGCATCAGCTTAGTGTTTCTGAGTAACAGATCTTAGAGGACTTACCCTTGTTCGTGTATGATCTGTGGAGCAAGAGCATAAATTTTGAAATACAAGGGTTGAGGAGTATGAAATAAAAACTAGGAACCTAAGTTATAACTGTATTATGGAAATAGATGTAACGTTTGTTGTCCAAATGGTTTACAAGAGAAAAAAACAGGGAGAGATCAGCCACTTCAAATTCATAAACTATTAAAATGAACATGCAGTACTTCTAAAAATTTTATTGTCTGCAAAAATTCATTAATTTTGGACACATTTGTCTTTCCCTTCATAATGAGTTAAATTGATAGAACCTCATAAACAAGATCAATACCTGAAATATTGATAGTTTATCCAGGGTGCAGGACGTCTCCCCATACAGCTGCCTTCCCTCACTCAGGATCTGTCTGTTGGCTTTCAGAAGGGCTGAGAAAGTTGGTGTCAGGGCCCTGCTGCCACCCAGCAGCACCCACTCAGGACTGGGCACCTGGGGGTGGCATCCTGAGTGCCAGCTGGGAGCTGCTGAGGTGCCAAGCAGGGTGGAGAGGGTGGGCAGGTGTCTTGTCAAAAACCTGCTGGGATGGGATTAAACAAACAGGTTCCCACAGATCATTTCATGGCTGACAGAACTCATGGAAAAACGCTGCTCTGGAATGTTTCCCGTGGATTTTACCACTCAGACCCAGTTTGGGGCAGAGCTCTGGGTGCAGCTGCACATCAGAGAGGTAAAGACTGGCAATAAAAAGGCCGTTGGTTGTTGACAAGGTCACTGCGTAGCAATAAAAATGAGGACAATCTATGGGCATTATAATCTTTCTGATTACATGACAATTCAGATGAATTTTTGTGCTTTCTGAACAACTTGATCTGTAAGTGACAGCAGGGCAGGAGGGCCAGAGCAAAGCCTTGGGCTGGGTTCTTGCTGCTTCCATCATCTGTCTAATTCCTTTAAGTTTCTAGTGGAAATACAGTGAATGTGGAAATGTTGTGGAAGAGCTGAACAGAAACAGAGTGAGAGCAGAACTGTGTTGGCCGTAGGTCTTCTGTTCTAATAACTACCTTTATGGTTGTCATGTTGTCTTCTGGCTGGAAAGGGAGCCTTGGTCTGGAGGAGGCATCTCACCTTGTTATCGGTCTTGCTGTTAGAAGAAAGGACCCTCTCAGGATAAATGCTTGATTTTGGAGAACAGTGGCAGCAGAAATGCTGTTTCTTGTATCAGAACCCGTAGTGTGGATAAAGGCTGCCTTTCCAGGGCTCCTCTCAGATTTCCCAGTTCTGGTCTGTTTTCCCCACAGCCTGTTGCTGGCCATCCCCCGGGATGCTCGAGGGACTTGGTACCCAAACTGCAACCTTCTGAGCAGCAAGGATATTTCATGACACAAGTACATGTGTAACAGAATTCTGTAATCACAGGGTAGCCAGATTCTCATCCTGAGCAAGCTAGGTTTTTATTTGGACTCTGTGGGCAGGCACGGTCACCTTGCATGAGTATTTTTTACATATGCATTTTCTTCAGCTTCTTTCCATTCACATTTCTGTTTGTCTCCCATAAGACTGATTTCATGCGACATTGTAAGAGAAAAATACAGCACATTTTTCTCTCTAAAGCTTGGCACCTGATAAAACAGCATGGTGTTGGTGACGGACGTACTTGAGGTGTCCTGAATTAGAGAGCACACGGCTGCAGTGGATTTTAACAGCCCAGTGCTGGTCCCACAACGAGGGGGTTTAACCCCAAGCTGTTTGTGCTGCTGTGGCCAGATGTGCTCCCCACGATGGTGCCAACAGCCCGGGCACAGCACTGGGTTCACGGCCGTGTGCCCAAGATGCAGGTACACTCAGGGGATAGTGCTTCTGAGCTGTTGCCAGTTTAGATGTAGTGGCATCATTCTAAAACCTGCTGGGTTTTCTGGTGTTTTAATTGCAACCCCTATCTACAGATGGGCACAGAGTTCATCCTTTGGGCAGAGTGTTTATCAGGGAAGTTAAAAATAACCCAAACTGGTCACAAGCAGAAGCAAATCTCCGTGTGTGCCATCGGGTGAAAGTAACCAAGTTTTTTCCTGTGTGTCCCTTGCAACTAACCTAATAATTTGCAGGACTTGCTTTAAGAAAGTGTCACCACCCTCTCCTTTCCTCTCCCCTCTCAGTTCCTGCTCACAGCCCAGTCAGTCACCTTCCTTTCGTAATTGTATCTCCAGTACCTGTAATGGTGTCTCCAGTACCTGTAATGGTGTCTCTAGTACCTGTAATGGTATTTCCAGTACCTGTAATGGTGTCTCCAGTACCTGTAATGGTGTCTCCAGTACCTGTAATGGTGTCTCCAGTACCTGTAATGGTATCTCCAGTACCTGTAATGGTGTCTCCAGTACCTGTAATGGTATCTCCAGTACCTGTAATGGTGTCTCTAGTACCTGTAATGGTGTCTCCAGTACCTGTAATGGTATTTCCAGTACCTGTAATGGTGTCTCCAGTACCTGTAATGGTATCTCCAGTACCTGTAATGATGTCTCCAGTACCTGTAATGGTATGTCCAGTACCTATAACGGTGTCTCCAGTACCTGTAATGGTGTCTCCAGTAGCTGCTCCATCACAAAAACTCCACTGGTTTGGAGAGCTCCTGCCAGGCCGTGCAGTGCTTCCCAAGCTGAGTTGAAACCCTGCTCTGTATTCTACAGGTTATTAGGGGTAGCAGAAAGAATGTGCATTTATTTACTGAAGGTACTTTATAAATCAATACCTTGTTTTTGAACTCAGGTCAATAGGAATAACTCAGAAACACAACCAACAACTACTGCAACCCTAAAACAGCACTTTCAACGTATTGATTTTCTGAAGAGTATCTTTTCCTGGCATTATTCACACAATGTTGATAAACAGTTTCATGCAATCAAAATTGGAAATAATCGTGAGTGTGCATGCACACGTGCGTGCACAAGTGCACATCTGTGCAACAGAAAAAGCTTTTAATGTAGTGTGGGAATGAGAAAAAAAGCCAAGTCAGGAAGTGATGCAGCTGATGTTCTTGTGAGGTCATTCCTGTTCTCCTTTAAAGCTACAGAATAAAATATATGGCTGGTCAGTAAATAGGAACATCATTAACTTGGCCCCGTTTGCAGACACAGTATTGTGTAAATATATGTCAATTTTTAAAAGCAATAGCTTAAGGTACTAGTTTGATTAAAACCAATAAAAAGTAAATAAAACCAGAAATGCACATGCAAAGCATGGCCAGTCTAGCCACGGGAGGAACCTGTGATTTTTCTAGTTCCAGAGTGTCTAAACAAAAGCTTAATATTCTACTTATTTATACTCACCCAGTGCCCCAGGACACCCAGTCCATGAGCACTCCATCCATCCATCCATCCATCCATCCATCCATCCATCCATCCATCCATCCATCGGACCCTGACCTCCTTGTCCAGGGAGGATCTTTCAGGAGGATGCCCCATCCACCTGCATGATAGTTTATCACACTTTACAGGGAAGGTGCTTGCTGGTCAGTCACCTTGGAGAGAAATTGTCTTCAGAGTTTCAGATTTTACTGTTGCATTCCATGAAGTGTCTCTGCCATATGTACCTATGCTACCATAAGAAAGATCTGTGCTTCCAGCTCATCAGTTAACCTTACTGAAGGCCCTTACATGTTTTATTTTGTATTACTTTTGTCTGTTCTTTACAGTACAGCTGGTGAGAAAATATCCTAAATATCTGTCCTTAAAGGTTCTCACAAGATATTCTCATCCTTCATTAGATGAATTCTCCATATGGTTGGTTTGTTTCTAGGTATGTTTTTGCTTGTAACTAGGCTCACTTTCCACGTCTTGAGAATGGCTGGTAGCTGTTGGCTTTCCTCCACCATCTGTCCATTCAGTCTCCTGCTTTTCCATAGGGTAGAGGCTTTCTGCACGTGTACATACATCGGCCCTTAACACAGAGTTCATGAGATCTTTAGGCCTTGCCCAAAAGTCATCTCAGACTACTGTATAGATCTTCTTTTCCTAAATTACAGTTCAGTGAGCTGGGATCCAGGCTAGAAAGTCGAGATTGCTCATGGTGATGTTATTCCAGCCACAGAGGACCAGGCATTTAAATAATGTCTCAAGCATTTTGTAGTTTGCTCAGAAAGAAGGAAAGGCTGGTTGATATTGACTCGGGTTTCATAAACTGATTGGAAGTGCTATCAGTGTGCATGAATCCGGGAGGATCAGGCCCTCTGATAAGATTAGAGCTCCTTTTGCTAAGTGATGATGGGCTTGCTGCAGAAACAGCCCTGCTCTGGAGCTCCGAGGCAGCAGAATGGAGATGGGCACAGAGGCTCTTAGAGCATCGTGTTGTATCGGAGACATGGGGTTCATCTGCCCTTTCTGGCCAAGGTGAGCCCCACCCTGGCCATGGTGACTACCTCCCAGTTACTCAAAGTGGCCAAAAGGCAGGAAAATGCTTGAAGAATGCACAGTTGATTAGCTCAATGTAAGAAAAGCTCTGTAGTTCACTGTCCTTGGTCATGAGGAAGCTGCATTCTCCAATAACAAGCCTATCTCTGGACCAGTGGTTATCTCCAGTTACAGCAAAAATAGCATTAGTTCCACTGCCTCGTAAGGGACATGCATTATTAATTTCTTGGGTTCTAGCCATACACTTTGCAGTCCCTTATTAGCTGCATGTGAGGCTAATTTCTGGGGTACCTATTTGCTCTAATTCAGTTTGGTCAAGAAAAATACCTTGACAATTTTGGGCATGATACAGCTCCGGGTGCTCAAATTTCCTCCTTGACTATCAAGTTTGTCAATTTGTCGTCTTTTCTTGAAGAACTTGTTGCCTACCTTTGGTATCTCTAGTGAACTCCATGATCTCACCCTGAGGTGTTAAGAATCGCCGAGGGCTATCAGAACTTGTGTAAATTACAGCGATGCAGACAGCGTGCTGAAAAATCAATAAGTAATGAAATAGTACTGCAGCGGAGTAGCCAAGAGAGCAATGGGTGAAAAAATCCCAAGGACTCGGTTTCATTTTGTCAAAGTATAAAAGATAATGTTCTGCTGTGATGCTATAAAATCATCCCCACTGGCCAAAGAAAATTGAAATACAAAAGAGCAGTGTGGAGGTGCGGGCGCGCTTCCGAGTCGCCCTCCCCGCCCGTCGGCGTGCCGTGGGTGCTGCAGTGGGGCTCCCATCCGTGGCAGCAGAGCCTGTGGCTGCTCTGCCTCTGCCTGGCCTGGGCTGACGTCACCTCGCACTGTCACTGGAGCTGCTAATTCCCAGTGATCCTCACATCTCCCCACCCTGAGCTGGACATCTCGCGCTGCTGAGCGGGGAAACGCCAGCAGAACGTTCACCTCGGGAGCCAAGAGCTTAAGAGTAACTCCTTCATGGTGGGCTGAAAGAAACAGCCTGATGGGTTTATGGCATCCTGGATCTTGTCTTTGGTGTCTGTGTCAGAAGGTCCTGCTTAACCTTAGGCTGTTACCTGCAGCTCTTCCCAGCTCTGTGAGGAGCAGCGTGTGGTGGCTAATGCCACCCATCCCGCGCTGGCCACTCTGCCAGCTGTGGCTGCACAGGCTGGGCACAGCTGGGCCTTCCCTCCTGGGAAAAATCCTCCTGGCAGCAAGCAACAGCTTGGTATCTGCAGTGACACAAGATGTCTCTCAGACTTCTACTGTTCTTATTTTGTCTGGAATCGGAGAAACTGGGAGTGAGGTGGGAGCTGCTGGGCAGGCAATCATGTTTCCTGATTAGATCCTTAGAAAATCATGTTCAAAAAGAGTAGTTGGCTCCAAAAGGAGAGGAAAAACATTGAACTGAAAACACAATTTCACAAGCTGGGTGTTGCTGTGAAAGTCTTTCATTTAAATCCATAAACTATAAGATTCTCTGGAATGAATTCTTACAGTTGTTGAGGGTTTTTTTCCATGTGGATATATAAGATAGTTAAAATGTATTTAGACAAAATGAATTACTGAAATACCACTAAATTAAATGTGTCTCGTGAAAGGTAAACCAGCCTGCGCTCTTAAGGGCGAGTCCCCCCCTTCAGCCTTTTATGGCTAATCAACCCATTATCCCCTCTAAATACCTGCCTGTAAAAGAAAGGGGTTTAAAAGGCAGCGAGCTGCTGTTCGGCCCCAAGAGACCTGAACACTGGGTTCAAATGAGGGTCCTTTGCTGGGTTTCTGGGGATGTTTTTGTCTGCATGCTCCCAGAAGGTGGGTTCTGTGCTGCCTTCTCGGGGAGAGCAGTGGGAGGTGGACAGAGAAATGTGGTACTTGGCAGAGGAGGAGAGAAAATGGTTTCCTTGGTGTGCAGGAGTGCTCCGTTCGATCGGGACTCGCGCTGCCCGGTTAAGCAGCCTCAGGATTGACAGAGCCTTCTGGAAGCCCGGCCATGGGGAGAGCAGGCAGTTCGGAGGACGCTGGTTCCATTTCATTGGCTCCAATCACTTTGATAGACCATCAGTGTCTTTGTTTAACCTCCCATGATTTCGTTTCATTAGGGTGGTGTGGAGAAAATGAGCAGCCGCAGCGCGGGGACGTCTGGGGCGAGGTGGCAGAGCGCAGTTACTCGCTCAACAGACGCAGGTTGGGCTGCAGTGAAAAGAGCTCTATTAACTTCAGTGACTTTGGAGAGGGCCCTTTGTTCTTTTCAAAGTTGTTATGGGTTACAGAACTCAAAAGCCTCTTTTCTTGCCCATTATTAAAGCCGTGCAATGAATCACTGTGCTTGGCACGGACACTTTGGAGTGTTCCAGATACTACGGGATTGTTTGCGAGGAGGTAGCGTGTCAATACTAAAAAGATCTCAAGGAATTTAATGGAGTAGAATATGCAGACCTCAGAAGCAGAAAACATTCATTTACACACGAACATCCTGTTGGTGTCAGTCTAGAATATTCCATAGTGCAGTCATTAGGAGAACTCGGAGGGAGCATTTCCAAGTGACCCAGAGCAGGTTTTTAGCCTTTCCCTGCTGTCAGACACATGTGGTGCAGACCCCTCCTGTTTTCAGGAGACCCTCTGGGTTGGGATTCCACTCAGGGACACAGCACTTCCCGAGCTTTTAATGTCTCCCCAACAAGTCACAAGCTGTCACTGCAAACTCTGGTGAGCTCTAGCCACCATCCCCATCCTGGGCACTTAATCCGAGACCCTTGGTGCCAGTGTTTCACAGCACGGGCCCTTGGTCCCCATTATGAAAAGCTGTTTTCAGTTGCTTCTGCTTTTGTCAGGCATAAACCACTTGGACTGGAAATTTTCTGTTTCTGCCTTAGGGTTTCTTTTTTTTTTTTACCCCAGTTCCTAAAAAAAAAAAAAAAGTTAGGGCTGTGGTGGTATTTTTGTTTATATTAAGGAATTCTATCAACCTTTTTCCCAGAAATCTCCATCTCAGATGTCAAACTTTACATTTGGCAGAGGGTGGGGATCTTGCATCAGGTATTTGTCTTTTGCAGCTTCTGTGAACAGGCACCCACATCAGAGGCTTTAGAGGAAGCTCCAAATCCTGCATTTCTCCCTTGTTTGGAGCATGGGGTGAGATCTGAGCCCTTGAGGCTCCGTTTGCCATGGGCACACCAGCCAGGTGCAGAGATGGTCCCTCAGACCCAGCCCTGGGCTGTCACACGCTGAACCAGACTTGGGCATTCGCCATGGGGATGCTTGAGGCTTTGGGGAATTTCTGTGGTTTTGGTGTTTCCCGTTTGCCACCTTTGCCCCAAGGTGGAAGCTACAGAATAATGTCGTGTTTGGCACTTCCATCCCTTCCCGATGAGAAGGAGGAGCCTCCCATTTCAGGATAACATGGGCTCCAGGCAGCACAAAGGGTCTGTCCTCATGTGGCACTGGAGAGAGAGGATCATCCCCGGCTGAGGGGAGGGGATAAGATCAGATCATCCAGATCTAGGCTTCTCCCGTCTCTGTGTAGGAACAGATGATGTGGATGGCACCATCTTTTCCCAGGAACAGATGCTGGTGAAAGCAGGAGGAGTCTGAGTCATCTGCCTCCAGATGGAGGTGGATGGTGCTGCCCAGAGCCAGGCTGGCTGCAGACGTGGCACACCCTGGGCACACAGTTCAGCTCAGAAGTGCAGGGATGATGAAGGTGCCAGACGATGCTGGCATTGCATGGTGGGTGACACATCACGGTGATGGAGCATGATCCATAGGTTGCCCATGGAGCTGAGCTGCGCTGGGCAGTCTGTGGTTCCTGGGCTCTGAGTGACCCCTGCTGGGGCCAGCCAGAGAGGAGGAGGAAGGACCAGGGGTTGTGGTGGAGGACGTTGCTGTCTGCAAGACCCCGCTTTTGTCTGCTCCAGAAGTTGGAAGTAGCAAATCGGCCAAAGAAAAGGAGAAGAAAGGATTATTTGATGGCTAAGATGGTTGAATGGTGCCCTGGAAAACTGATTGTTTTCCCTTCCTTTGCCACCTTTTTTCCTTTGTGATGCTAGTTAATTCACTTCAACCTAACTTTTCACAGACTGTTACTAATTGGGCATTCTTCAATTTCTTCATGGTTCATTTGAGATGCAGGGGTCTGAATTTGTACTCACAACTGCTGCTGAAGACCATTTTGGACACATAAGGAGTGTTCTGAGAAAACAGTTTGTAGACCTCTCTTAATTAGGCATCCACAGTTAGGAGATACATTTCCTTTAATCACTACAGATCTCAGCTCTGCAGTCAGTAAAATAGAGGTAATAATAGCACCTTGTGTCACGAGGGATTTGAAGAAAAGCTTACAAGGAATTTAATAACTCCAACGTCAGAGCAGCATTTGAATTGTATAAAGTAAATAAATGGGGCCGGGCATTGAACAGTGAGGAAAAAAATACCTATGTCTGTTCTGAATCAAAACTGTGGAAGTGTGGGGAAAAAATACTGTGTGGCCCCCAATTTATAACCTATATAATGGGAGGTGTGTGTGTCTGCAGTTCTGATCCAGTCCTTTCATGTTCCTTTCGCTGACATGCCATTAACAGAATGTTTTAAGTGTCTGTCTCCTCACACACGTCTTCAGCCAAAGTTCTTTTCCAAAGAAACCCTTATAAATTAATTCCATCTGAAATGGAATAAACCAAAAGAGGAATACATTTATTTTTTTTTTTGCAAAGGTGACCCACAAGGAACACCTACTCAAATCACAGTGTAATTGCTGGTACTTGTGTTCCCGAGCCTCCCTTTTCATGAACACCTCCATCTTATTTATAAATATTTTTCCATCACTAATATTCCTTCTGCAAATGTAAATCTATAAAAGACAGTTTGGGAGATCTTCTGTAGCAGTTCAGAATCTTGTTTTCTATGAGAGTGTCTTCTGGCAAAATCAGATTGCATGCAATTTGGTGGAAAGGTAAATGCAGGGAGGTGCAGCAGGCACAGCATTTTCATGGCTGAATTTCAGAGTATTCCCTGAATTTCTCATTCCCTCAGCTCTAACAGCAGTTCTTCCCACCCTGCTGCAAGGCAAGGGTGGAATGAGCATTTCTACTTCCACCCCTCAGAACAGGACCAGCAAGCAGAGCATCTCAGGAGCTTCAAGAGCAGCTCTTGGCCACGTGTGGATGGTTCTCTGGTGTTGAAGCCAACGATGGCTCCAGAGAGCTGGGGTTTGGTTTTGGCTGTTCAGTGGCAGGATCCTGGTCAGTTGTTATTTGCTTTGGTCCCATGTTTGCACACACCCTTCTAATGCCTGGGCAGGGGGACAGGTCTGCCAGGCTCAGCAGGCTGTGGAGAAACATTCCCCCACGGTGGGCATCCCAGAGACCCACCACCCACCTCTCAGAGTCAACCTATGGGGCCTGCAGAGCAACGGGGACTGCATCGCTCCTCAGAAGCGGGCCTGTTGTGGGTTTGGGGACAGAAAATGCAGAAACGGAAGGAAAATCACATTTAAAAGGTTTCTGTTGTGCTTTCTGCTCGGAGCCCTAAAATCTTGAAGCAAGGCCGTCAAAGCTTTTCTGAATGACTTGATGAAGGTTTTTTTTCTGTTGTTTTGGTTGCCGCACTCTTGGGACTCATTGGAGTGGCAGGATTAAAATTAATTAGAGGCTGTTTGGAGGGGGCTTTGGAAGACAGCCCCGGGCTATACTTCAGTCTGGTTGTTAGAAGCAATATCATCAACGCCTCCCCTTCCAGTGAACAGACCTGCACTGGTGCGGCTGCGGGGAGCCACAGAACATCCAACGCAGACATCAGAGCAAAGACTTCCTCCCAAAGAGATTACTTACCACAAAAACCAGTGGATCTACCTGCTGACAACCCCAGAAATATGTCTTGTTTCATTTTATGGTTTCTAAAAGAGGCGGCTTTATGAAGCTCTCCAGAATCTTGATGAAATATCCATGTGAGGATGTTCATTTTCCTCCCTTCTTGCCATGAATTATGTTGATTAGCATGTCTGGGAAGAGATGAGAGGAAAAGCTCCGTTTCAGCAGCTGGTTCGGGGCTTTTGTTTTTGTTTTGTTTTGCTCTCTTTTTCAAAGAATGGGAAGGACCTATCAATGAGTGAAGAAAACTGACAAATAACCATTCCAAACCCACTTGTCATCTTGACTTTGAATTCTCCTCATCGAGGAGGGTCAGTTGCAGAGCTGGTAAAATGCTGCATCTCAACACTTCTGTCAAGTTTTCCTATGGTTTGTGCTCTTGTAGGCTGGTAGATAACCCTTCAGAGTTAATCCCTCTGCTACACGGAGCTTAATGCTCAGCTGGGCAGTTTTCCTACTACAAACAGTTGGTAGAGTGAGAATATAAACTTTAGATTAATTGTAATTTGTAGTCAAGTCCTATTGGGTGTGGGAGAGCTGGTGTTTCGTACAGTTGCTGACATATCACAGTATCTCAGAGTAATAAGGTGAGGCAAAATCTGTCTTTCCTATGGCAATGCATAGTAGAAGTAGCTGAAAATGTTCAGTATTAGTAGTTAACAGTGGTAATTGTTTTTAAAAACTGGTAAACTAATCCCTCTAGAAGTACAGCCAAAAGTAATTTGATTTCTCCAACTCTCTCCTTTTTTTTTTTTTTGTTAAATTTCCTTTTCCATTCCAGTAATACCTACTTATCAAAATGACTTAAATATGCAGGAAGAAACAGCAGAGTTTAGTATGTTTTTTTCTACTGCATATCCTGCGTGCCTTAGAGGAAAGTAAACAAAATTGCACAAGGCTACGTAATTTGGTGCAAATGTTCACTCTTCCTAATGAATCATCCCAGAACTGGTATTATTTTCCTCCCTGCTTGGCTCTAGCAGTATCTAGATGAGCTGGATCTTCACCACATTCACAGAATTTTGACACTGGTTTAAAAACATTTTTGTTCCTACCTCTGGTAACATGAGCAGTAACTCTGTTGTTTTCACTCAGTGTTCTAGGATTACTGCAATATTAATTGTGAATATTTAGTGGTTAAAACTATGAAATAACAAAACAGCTAACTTTCCAGAAGCAGGAATCCTGATCCTCAGGGTATGATTAATGAGTCCTTAATTGAAACTGGGTAAAAATATCAATATGCAATATAAGAACAAGCAGCAAATGCTATTTAAAAATAATAAGTCTTGTGACTTACATCAGGAATTACAGGTTTTCTGACTCAATATTGTAAAAATGTGGATGGCAGGCGTTCAAAGTTGAATGTTCCTGGGATCATGATAGCAAAACTTAATAATTTTCCACTTTAGACCGTAATGGAGTTTTCTGGGACTAAGTGATATTAGAGCAGAAGCATCTGTGAAGATGAGCTACTCTACAAATTTTAAGTACGTTAAGTACCCTCTTCTGAATTTTCCCAAACCAACAAATAATTGCTTAAACATACAGAGGGATAAAGATCAGAATTCATTGCTACAGAACACAGCACTTGATCCTAGAGTGAGACTCCAGAGGAGACTGGAGTGGTGGCTGGAGGCTGAATGGGCCGTGCCCGCCTGCCCTGGCAGTGTCAGAGGAGCAGGGGCAGTGTCTCTGGGGGGCACCTGTCTCTGTGCCCGTGCTCAGGACCTGGGCTGTGGGGACTCAGCACCCGAGCAGGAGGCTGGCAGTGAGGTGCTGAGACCCTCCCTGCAGGACGCTGGGGTGCCCAGGGCTGTCGGTCAGCACGGGGTCCCAGTGGGCTCGCTGGGTAGCCCAGCTTGACCTGCTGGTCACCGTGAGCTAATGCTGGGCATTTCCGTGCAGTAAGATAAAAGCAAGAAGCAGAGGCAGAGGAAATGCCACGGGAAAGGCTGGACTTGGCACAGGGGCTCTGCACACGCTGAACACAACCTCCAGCATCTCGGGAGCTGGGCAGGCTGAGCTCTCCTGGCAGGTACCCTGGCGATGCTCTTGTAGCCTGCATTGTCCTGCCCACCCATGGCACCCAGGGAAAAACCCTCAGGAAAAACCCCAGTGGCTATTTCTCCCGTTATTTCCCTTAAACAAGTTTCAGACGTTAGGACACTGAAGCCAGACTGGCTCCACAGCAGAGCCTTTACATCCAGAACCCTTCCTCCTCCCCTATCTCCCCCTCTTCCTCTCGCACACCAAAGCAAACAGAATTCATTATCTCATCTTGGCATTGCAGCTTTTTAAGTTCAATGTCAATAGCTAGTTAGGAAAGGGCAGGCAGGTCAGGGATTAGGACTCCGAACTGTCCTTGACGTTTCTCTGTAGGATGATCTGCTGTTTGCATCAGCCAAGTGAAAAAAAAATTCCTGCTTCTCTATCCTGGGAATGATCAGGATGGGAAAATGTCAGTTTAGGGGCTGACAGAGCTCTGATAAGAATGATATAGAAATGGCAGAGAGAGAGAGAGAGGGACAGAGACACAAATACTGTCATCCTAAGTTTAAAATTTCATTTTTAAGTATTTTTTCTGGTGCATGTTCTGTTTTCTTCCAGTGTCTCAGTTCGTAGGCTCCTTTTTTCAAGCACTTTCATTTTAAGAAAGTCCGAATCTATTTTTATTTGATTTGATTTTACAAGCTCTGGAAAGGTCATCCCGCTTGGCCTGGAAGCTGCGAATGCATTCACTCCCACAGAATTACTTATGAGCTTGGAAATAGTTTCCACTTTCAGAAGTATCTATACATTCTCTGGAGCTACCAACTTGGTCTGAATTCTCAGACTTAATCTAGCAGGACGGAAAGAAGGCATTTAGATGAAAATATTTTTGAAGTGTGATGACCTCTGAACACAAATTAAATACCTACTTTCTAAAAAATTACTGTGCTAGTAATATTTTTTTTAAGTGTCCATGCCCTTGTTATACATCTGATACATGTTGAGAGAAGAAAACTTTCCTATTTATTATTCATACTGGGTTCAGTGTTTCATCCAAATAATCTCGTCTAGTCACAAAGATTCTCTTTTTATATAAGATACGTCTTTTATTAATATGTTCTTTTCATAAAGATATTCCATTAAGATTTCTCAGCTACGTAGTGGTTTTGCTTATGAAGGACCTGATTGTTTTCAAAGCTGTGGAAGCTATTTGTGTTTTAAATTGGGAATGGATTAAGCTGTTAGACGGGGAGGAACACGAGTTCCTGTAAAGCAGTCTTTATTTCTTAATTTTTAAAGCACCTTCCTACACAGTTTTCCAGTGATTTGTGGGGCAGCCTGGAGAGGCAGAATACATCCTCTTAATTTGATTTTGTTTTATAACCTAGTAAAGAACCAAACGTCATGGGGTTGTGGTTTCTGGGCCGTTGCTTCGGCGCTGCTACAGAAAGGTTCCGTTCCGCTGGGGTTCAGCATTTCCAGTTATCAGTTACATCCCAATAAAGACAACGGGGCAGTATTTGTTCCTTCTCAGAGTCACTTTTCCTTGTAACCCCTGGCTGAGCTGTTCCTGGTATTGCAGAATCAGGGGTGTAAAAACCACCATCCCGTGCCTGGTGCACTGAGTGCTGAGTGATGCTGCTGTTTAAAGTCAAATATTTCCAGTCCCTCCGTGTCCCCTTTCCTCCTGGTTATCCTTCTGTATGCATAACGAGACACAGTTTTCCTTGGAGAAACTGAGTTGCCAAAAGAGCTAAAATTATCCGTTTTTCCAGGTAGTAATAGTTATTTTTTCAAAATAATCTACTGTACTTTGCCAATGAGAATATTTAAGCTACCAAGGTGGGTTTCCCTATAGGGCCTGATACTGCACTGAGTGTTTCTACAAAAACTACTGAATAAAATAAAAAATTAGGGTCATACTGCTTATATCTGTTTTGTAAGCACTTTGTAATCTCTCGGTTTCTCCATTTTAAAAAGCCTAAATTGGATTTAATTGTGACCATAATCATATTTTTCCATCTAGCATCCCAACCTCCCGTTTGATTACATTCAAATTAAATGCCATGATCTCCAAGTTGATTCATTCACAAAGAACCATGGTTGGTCAGACCATAAAATATACTTTTTTTTTTTTCCCCCAAGGAAGCCCAGCATTATTTGGATCACAGCCTTGGTCTTGCTGAGCTGCTTCTGCACAGACACAGCTCACACTGCGGGCGGCTGCTGGCTGGTTCCTGCTCTGCCCAGGAATGCCTGCATCATGCAGAGGCCAGCACTTTTGTGCCCACTTTCTCCTGCCCCGGACATACATCTGATTCTTGCCTCCCCAGAGGAGCCCTTGAGGTCATTGTCAGTTTGTAAATATACCCTAAATTGCCCTGAAATAATCAAGATTATGTATAGCCTTTCTTCTGCTGAGCTTCTTACCAGTTAGGCAGCTCCAGCACTTGGACTAACATTTTCTGGTCGTGTGTGTACTTAAGAAATTACTCTTTATTACTGTTGCCTTCCTTAGACCCCCCTCCTGAAACAAGAGCACAAACTGGTGGCAGAGGTGGCCCCCACAGTTAACGGAGGACACATATTTTTGGTACATGAGAATTTCAGATTGCTGTTGGGTTTATTTTTGCATCTCCAGCGGACAGCAGTAGGATCAGAACTGTTTGGGCTCTGGGCAGTCACACCACCATCTTCCTGCCTTGATTGCACGTTGCAGTCATTTTCAAGTATTGATTTACAGTCCAAGCCTGTCATTTACATCTTCTAGCAGTTACGAACCTGACTCCTATGGCAATATCAAAAGTAGAATCTAAATGGATTGGTTAAGCTGCGCGTGGCACCGCTGAAGCGTGCGAGCTGTGGTGCTTTCAGGCTCAGTGGTGCTGAGTCAGTGGTGCTGAGTGGTGCTGACTGCTGGGTCAGTGTGTGCTGAGCACCCAGCTCATTGCCAGAGCCCTGCAGGGTGCAGGGTGCAGCTGCCCAAGGGTGGCTGCTGCACCTCCCAGCTCAGCCTGCTAGAGATCCCTCCCCAGCACAGCAGCCGAGACTCCGCTGAGCCCTTGCCCTCGTGAATTCCTCTCCCAAAGCTCAGGGTTGAAATGCTTTTTTGCATCTGGTCCCTGCACTCTGAGTGTGTTAGGCACGTGAAGGAAGAAGTGGCAGGAGGGACGTGAACGGGGCAGAGCTTGCCCAAGGTCACGCAGCAGGTCAGTGGCAGGATCAGAAGCAGTGCTCTGAGCTCTCTCTGATGAGCTGGTGACATCCCATCAGGTCACACCATCTCATGGCAGTGTGTGTGTCCTCCTGTACAAAGCTGTTAATCCTCACCACCTCATTCTGGCATCTCTGTTAAATTAAAGCCAATCTCCCGAGGATAGAAGCCCATCTTGCCAGTGCAAGCTGCTTGGTATTGCAGCAAGCCACTGCTTGGCTGGCTTGGTGCAGACTTTGGTACCTCTCCTGTCGTAGCCTTGGGTGCAAGAAGCCTGTTGTTGAGGGCAGCTGTTCCCTGGCATCACTTTGTGTTTGTGCTCAGAAAGAACATGGTTTTGCAGAGCTTTGGGCTGTGGTGTTCCAGAGTAAAGCTGGATCCCCAGCCAGGGAGAAGTGTGCAGGCTGCCCTAGAGTTGATGTCTCCTCTTGGGAAGTTCTCATGGATGTATCTGCTTCAGAACTGCCCTGCAGTCCAAAGGTGCACTCTGGAAACAGCTCCGAGGGGGCACAGATGGCTGCAGGAACAGCCCTTTCTACACACTTGAGCAAAACTTCCTTTCTAAAAGCCTGGGTGGGTGTTTGTAGCTAGAGACGGTGTGTGGCGTGCGAGCAGAGCTCGATCCTTCCAAAAAGATGAAATAAAAAGGAATGCTGCCATCAGCTTGTAGTTTTCAGAGACACTTTACAGGGATATGGAATAATTAAATTGCACTTTGGCTGCTTCTGCTTTCACAATAAATGCAAATATTGTATCTTTCAATACATTTTTTTTTCTTGTTCTATTTATATCTTCTGCTTTTCCAGTCCTTAAGTGGTCTCAGGACCTACATCAGAAATTTTGTTTAATATTAAATCAGGTTGATTTTCTATCCGACATTTTAATTTTTTAATGCATGCCAGTTTATTACCTGATAAGCCCGCATGAAGACACAGGGATAATGTTTTTATGTGACCTAGCTCTGGATGGGTACTGAGGTGTGTATGTTTGTGCATGTGCACACACATACGTGCAGTGCAGCTTTAGAGTGATTTATGTGCCACAGGTGTGTGTTCAATAATATATCTTGCTCTCTCATGGGTGTTTTAGATAAGTTGCTTTGTTTTACTAAGGGAGCATGTAGTGTAAAAGCAGAAAACAAAAACAGGGGATCAAAGAATAGTTTGGTCTGGAAGAAGGCTCTGGAGATGATCTGGACCAAGCCTCTGCTCAAAGCAGCTACAAATAGATCAAGTAGCTCAAGGACCTGTCGAGTTTGCACAATGCAAATGCAGACTACCACTAACACCCCCTGCATCCTCCTGTCCTTGTGTCCAGTATGGACAATTGCAAGAAACTTTATCTGCTGATGGCAAACACTGAGTAAAACATCTCTGCCATCACCTCAAATGCATCACAGCTCTGTCTGGGGGAAGATAATTAGGTATAAATAAGCGTAAGATGCATCGAGTATTACTGCACGCATCTGTATTAATTGGAGAAATAACTACATGTGAATATATAGTGGAAATAATGAAATGCAGATAGAGAGAAAGCGAGGTTTGATGTCACTGTCCCCAGCTCTGTGGACAGTGCCTCCCTGTCCTTTAGCAAGTCCAAAGAAAGGTGAAAGTCCTTGTGCATCCATCACCACTTGCTGCAGCTGCTTTAATTCTTTGTCACCCGTACTCGGAGTAAAACTGAAATAGGTGATTGAGACTAATTAACACTGCACAGCATCACCAGTCTCCTTAGCCCACGTTCCCAGTTCTGCTCAGATGTTTTCTACCTGGAGTCTATAATTTTAATCAAGCAGTATCTGTTTTGAGAGACTGCCTCGCGTTAACATCGCTGTCATTCAGACAGTCAGAGGTAGGTGAGGGGTATTCCTGGGGGTCTGGGAGGATTCCTGGGGGTCTGGGAAGATTCCTGGGGTGCCTCCTTTCCCTGGCTGGTTTCTATTCCATGTCCTCAGTCCAGTTCACTCAGTGGCCCTTGGTGGCCTTGGTGACAGGTCGGTGAGCTCCCGTGTGCAGGGGGACGGGGTCTCTAAAGTGGTAGGTGAAGAGCCCTTTTCACCCACCTTCTTCTGGGAGCAGCTAACAGCAGCTGGTGAATCTGAAGCTCTGGGGAAGCTCTTTTTGAGGTAACAGCAGCCATCAGGTCGTGTCTGGGGACCCGCAGAGCTCTCTGCTTCTCCATGGAACAGGCAGCACACGCCAAGGAGGGTGCTCAGCGTTGCCACTTCCAGGCACCCTGCCCTCCCTCGCAGTGAGTTCCCAGGATGGGCAGTTGTGCTGATGCAGCTGTTCCTGCAGCCACACTAGAAACCACAAGCCAGATGACCAAGGCTTAAAAAATGCCAGCCAAACAAAGACTTCCCTCGCATCTCCAAAAATAAGGGAGTGCATGGAAAAGGCTGGACCTTCCTAAGCAGCAGAGAAAATGGAATTACATCTTAATAGTGGTTATGGGTTTGGGAAGAAGTTATGTTGAAGTCATTGCCTTGAAATGTAATTAATGGTTATCTAGAACCTCCTAATTTCCTATTCAGACTTGTTGGCAAATCCATATTATTGGATCTGTGTGACCTGCTGCTTTGTTAATCTGAATTAAACCCATTAATTTGATTTTAAGTTTAAAGAGGGGAAAAAAAAAAAGCTTTTGAAAATACTCAATGGTTGCCACAAAATGCATTCCTGGAGGGAATGAAATATGAGTTGAAACATGCTCCACATTGAGCAATCCTCCAGAACTCAGCAGTGTCTTTTAGCTAATATGTATCATCAACTTAGAATTTAACTTATCATTAACTCAGAGGTTAATATCTTCTTTCCCAAGGATTCCTGAAAATGTGGTATTGTTTCTTTTTCTGTTGTGAAGAATCTAGACTCTTGAGTCAACTTCCCAGTTGGCTGTATCTTCTGAAATCCTCTTCTTAATCTTCTCATCTCCCTTTTCCTTTCAAACCTGATCTTGGACCTCACCTGTTTCCCTCAAAACCTGATACTCCGGCTTCCCCCAGGAGCCTCGCAGGGTCTGGCTGCAGGCAGGGCTCCATGGTGCAAGGTGTGGAAAGCCATTGAAAGTCCTTAGGATGAAATGATTTCTTGCAAAGTTTTAGACATGCTGTATTAGATTGTGATTTTTCTTGGGTGATTGTGATTTTTCTGTGTAACAGTGTCCAGGGAGCAGCCTGGCACTGCCTGTCTCTGACCCGATGAAGCTTTGAGATCTGAGGTTTTGTGTCATCCAAGTCAAAAGTCATAGTGGGAGCTGTGCAGTGTAAGACTTTGACTCTCCATTGTCATCTCTGCAAGCTGCTCATTCCCCATTCATTGTGTGACAGGGTGTTTGTACTGTGCATGTTTACACTGAGCTGTTTTTCTTTTTAAACTCCTTTCCTAGTCATTTAATGCAAAGGGATTTATATTATAAAAGCATTTTTGTTTTACTGTGACTTCTTAGACCTTAGTCCAGAATGAGATCTCTGGTTTTACTTCTTATGCATTGGGCTCCACTTTCCACCAAGACATAACAAATTCATTTTAATTCCAAAAAGACTAAAGTTCTTTGGGGTTCAGAGAGTAGGAGTGGCCAAGGTGTAAGGTAAGAGATGACCAGATGTTTCCCTACCAGACAAATCACAGCCAACACTCTAGAAGACACTGTAGGTCTAGGTATAGAAGTTTATAGTCAGTGGTTTCGTTATTTTTTCTGCTGTAGTGTGCAAACCATGGCTGACAACCTTTTGGCAGGCTAGGGATGAAGATTTGAATCAAAACGAGCAGCATGTAGGCAAAGAGCAGTAGCTGGGTGACGTGAGATGAATGCAAAAGCAAATGATGAAGGAAAAAAACTTCCACATGTATGAGCAAGAAACAAACAGTATAAAGTAAATGTAGTACATGACCATCTCAAGTTTAGTCTGTGTTCTTTGTCTGTAAGTTAAAACCTTTGTGGCATTTTTTTACAAAGAACCTTTTTTGTAAAAAAAAAAAAAAAAAAAAAAAAAAAGGTAGTCTTTGGACTTTAAAAAACCAAACCAAACTAAAACAACTGAAAAACAAACACCCAGTGAAGGAAAGGTTGTGAAAAACAATCTCTGCAGTCTAAGCAGCTCTAGACTTTGTGCCATGTGGGTCACACCTGGCATGTCCAACTAACTCTCAAAAGTTTTCACACATTATTGCCCTCTCTGTTTTGGCACCTGTTACACAGCTTTGATGGGCTTGCAGCAGCAGGAAAACGTGCATTTTCCAGGACAAGGAATCCAGACTTAAAAGCAAAGCATGTGTGCTCCAGCCAGATGTCCTCAGTGCATGTGCCCTGGCCCCTCTCCTGGCCGGCACGCACGGGCTGCCCACGCTGCTGTGCTCTGGGTGCTGCAGTGCAGGGTGGATTCCACCATTTCACCAGTTCTCCTGCATCCTCCATCAGCACAAGGGTCTTCCATGAGGAATGGTGCTTGGCTTTTTATATCTGGCCTTCCTCCTTGCATCATCATATTTCTCTCTGCTCCAGACGCATCTCCAAGGCCAAAAGCAAAGTGAACCTCTTCTTGGCTTCAGACCTGAGGCTGTCTGAGATTTTACAAGGTGCTCCTTCCTCAGAGCTCTGCTGAAGTGGAGGCACCTACGAGTGCAGATGTAGCCTGCTGCAGAACAGTAGTCAAACAAAAGTCTCTTGGGATGCTGTCCAAGATCCTTATTAGGCTCTTCTCTGTCTGGGAATATCCCAGCCTTGGGAGGGACGTAGCAATGATCTTTAGGTGCTATTTAGTGGCAGTTCCATCAAAGGAAGGAGAGACAATGGTGCTGGGAAAGGGAGCAGGAACATCAAACACTTCATTAAATGTCAGTGAGTAACATACCATCCAGGTGTAGACTTTGGAGAGAAAGGAAACAATCAGCAAACGGCTTGGATAAAGGGTAAAAATGTTAAAAATACACTGTTAATGTGATAAACTAAGACTGGATGCTGCAAGCTGTGGCATGCTGAGGCTTCCAGGAAACACAGCCCTGAAGAAGTACAAAAGGCCTTTAGTTTGAGGTAATGAGGTGCATCTAATTATATTTAAGAAAGAACAGCAAGAACTACTTAGGAGGAGTACACTACCCACCCTTTTCCTTTCACCAGGGCCAGGCAGAATCCCGGTCCTGAGACACCGTTATTTTATAAAGGGTGAGGATTTCAGAGAACATCACAGAAAATGAGGTTATTTTCCCATAACTGTGGAAGGAGAAAAAAAAAAAAAAGGCAAAGACTTTCTTGTCTGTTCTCTTCTTCCTCTCAATAACTCCCATTAGGGGAGGGGAAAAAAAAAAAGCCCACAACAGAAAACAAGCAGGCCAAAATAAGCCTGGCCGTCATGAGAAATGAAGGCTGTCAGAACGACATCTGACACCGTCGGGCCACAGCTGAAGAACAAGGGAAAAGTTTTCGGACGACTGTCACTGACCCATAGTCCCTCGCTCCTAACCTTGCTCTCCAACATATGTTTCTCATTTCCTTGCTTATAGCTGGTCCAAGCTAATGATATGTGTTTTGGCAGCCATCCCGTGCTTGGCATAGTGCCTGCCTTGTTCTCATTGTCTCCGCTACTTACAGAAACCCCTTTCTCCGTCTTTCTCTCTCTCAGAAAATCAGCTTTGTACAACTCCAAGTATGCAAAGCAGCTCTGGCTGCCAGAGCTACCATCTCCGAGGCTCCTCCACCCTGCGTCCCCCGTCCCTGCCACCGCCAGCCAGACACACCAGCAGAAAGGCAGGGAGACCGCTGAGGAGCGGGGACTTGAGCTAGGCTGGAAACAGTGGAAAATCAAACATATTGGCCCATTAGAGCCTTGCTAAAAATACAGAGCACGGAGCTATTCTAAGGGACGATGGCATGGGAAAGCTCTGCCTGGAATCCTGGGTCCCTCCGCGTAGACGGGGCTCTCCAGCAGACGTGGGAAGGGGAACTCGCTGCGGCCCCGAGGGGAGGAGGGCACCGCACTTGGCACCGGCCGGGAGATGCCAGGCCGGGTCGTGTTCTCTCCGCAGCCAGCGCTCGGGGAGGGTAAGTGCAGGGCGAGCGTTCCGCAGGGTACGGCCCAGGTCAGTTTGGTGGCACCTGGACCGTGCCTAGGCCTGGGTTTAGGCTGGGCCTGAACACCCCCTTCCTTAAAGTGTGGCTGGAACTGGTGCCGAGGGCCGCGCTG
>JANHGL010018834.1:0-13924 GCA_024611195.1 Ceyx melanurus | reverse complement strand
TCCTGTGCTGAGGGCTCCAGAGCTGGCTGCAATACTCCAGGGGAGGTGTGAGCAGAGCAGAGCAGAGGGGCAGAATCACTGGCCCAGGCTGCCCAGGGGAGTGGTGGAGTCCCCATCCCTGGAGGTGTTTTAAGAACGACTGGATGTTGGAGGACATGGTGCAGTGGTTGGAGAAATGCTGGGACAAAGGCTGGACCTGATGACCCTGGAGGTCCTTTCCAACCTTGATTCTGTGGTTCTGTGCTGTACCAGTGCCTGCTGTTGTGCACCAGCACTGGGATCAAGTTGACTCTTCCAGACAACCATGGCTGTGGCTTTGCATTAATTTCTATAGCCTGAGTGCCAGCTTAAACAGACCCTATCCCTCTGCTCATCCAGCTGTTCTGTTACCTTGGCAGCTACTCAAAATTTCTTGGAATAATTGCAACTGAGTAATAATTTTTCATTTAGCTTGTATGAGATCCTGGCACCAGCCATCATTTGCATGCCTTAATATATACATAGCCATGCCTTCAACACATGTTCTGAGCGTTTGAACAGCAAACTTCAGGAGCAAGGAGACAGAGGTGGAGTCCAGTTTGTTATTATTGTCAGTAATGGAGGTTGTCATAGTTTTAAAATCAACTTTCTTAGCAGACAAAGCTGATGTGAAAATAAATAGGCAGATCCTGTTTGCAGTCAGGTGCCCAGGAGCAGCCAGGGCTGGAAACTCCAGAATCCTCTTGCAGGAACCAAACCACTGAGCTGTGTTTTTCTGTCTGGGCTGACCAGAACTGCTCAGCATCTCCAAGGTCATCCGAGTCAAAAGTCAATGCTAACAGAGGCTGCTTCTCCCACACTGCAGACTTCATCCTGCTCAAGAGGCAGTGGAGAGCCTCCCTGTTAGCCTTGCTTAGCTGGCATTTGGGGAACAGCAGCCTGCAGGGTCGTGCAGCTGACCTGGGGTGGGACAGAACATGTGTCATGCTCCCAGAAATACAAAACCCTCTTTAGAGCTGCTCTGAAAGCTTCTTTGAGCTAGAAAGTGATAACAAAAGGTGCAGGGCATGTGAGTGGGCAGTGATGTTCTGTGAAAACACCAGCACCTTGCTGTGGCTGGAGCAGCAGGTTGGCTTCTGATTTGGTAACAGCCTTCCAGGTTTATCCAGTCTCCTGGAGAGTCATTAATTTAGTTGGTTGGCTGGTTTTGGTGTTTTGTTTTTATTTTGTTGTGCTGGCTGTTTGGTTTTGTTTGGATTTTTTTGCTTGGTTGGTTTGATGTTGGTGTTTGGTTGCTTTTTTTAATACTAGTCATAGCAAACAAAATACACCCCAGAACAAACCAAAGCTCAGCAGGGTGATGAAGTGGGAGGTCTCAGTCTGGTCTGAGTTGGTTGTCACCCTCTCCTCGTATCTGGGGAGGGCAGTGAGCTCTCTCTTCACCCCAGAGAAGGGTGCTGTAGCCTGGGAGTGAACCCAGCACAAGCCCAGGGCAGGCAGGCTGTGGTCAGGGCTGAGGTGTTGGGATGGCAGCTCTGGATGCTACTTGCTGCTCTGCTTCCTAGACACAGCACAACCAGCTTAGCTGCAAAGGAAAAGGAACTTTTCTTCCAACTAGGACACAAAGTTATTTTGTCTTGGACACTGGGAGACAACCTTTCAGGCTAGGAATCCATAAACCACAAAATGCTCGTGTTAAAACTCTGGCCAAAGACAGACATTCATGACACTTGGTTTTTCCTTTTCCCAAACAAAAGCAAGCAGATTCCTTTGCTGTAATCAGTAGTAGTTAAAAGATAACTACTTTTTTTTCCTGTTTAAGGATATCAGCTTTACAAGTGAAGGTTACAAGCAATATTAATCGATCCAAAACTCTTATTTCTATTCCAAAATGTGGTATGCAAATGCTAAAAAGCCAACGACTGCATTTTTGTGACCTAATGACAAAGACATGGGAGTCTAAGGGGAAGCAGGTATTTGTGCAGACAGCTCACACGGTCACTGGAGCACATTTCACACATGAAAATACAGCAGTTACTTTCTGGATGAGGGCTCTCCAATTAGAAAATCCATCTGTCAGGTTTTCAGGCTTGGCAGGGTCACAGGTTTCCTTGCCGGGTTCTAAGGGAGTAGGAAGAGCATCACTGGAGTGGTGAAGAGCTAAATAACCACACGGTTAATGGAGGGCAATTGGAGGAACATAATTACCTTCATTCACTGCAGCCCCGAGCCTGCAACCTTCAACCACCCAGGGACATTCTTTACCCAGCAGCAGCCCCAAGTTTCCACTCTCAGAATCACATCCTCCCGGGGCAGAGCCTGCCAGGGAGCTGCTGGGGAGGGAAGCAGAGCCTGCCCTCAGCCCTCAGACTCTGGGTACCTTACATAACCAGGTGCAAAAATATTTATTTGTATTTGGGGTCCTTTTCTTTTGGAAGTGCAGTCATGTGCACTGGGGTGGAATAAGTGTGCTGATCATTTTCCTTCAGAAATTGTAATGGTTAGTGATGTGGACACTTTTCAGGCAGAAACCGTGAGGCACTGAAGCAAGCATTCACTTTTCTTGCACTTGAGGTCACAAATTTATGCAAGTCAAAAACGTTGGGCCTGCCAAAAACATCATGCTACACTCCACCAAATAAAAGGACACTGTTATTCTTACAAGGAAAGGTTTGACAGGACAGGAAATAGGCAGGGTCAGAGAAGTTTACTTCATACCAAAACTTATTTAACCATCTTTCAGCCAAAATACGATAGTTACTTTATTAAAATAAAAAAAAAAATAAGGTGAGGAGAGGGAAGGCAAACACAAGAGCAACAGACAGCACTGTCACAGCAGCAGAGAGAATGAAAGCAGGGAATCTAACAGAAATTTCCATCATTCAGGTTGCTGTGTCCCACTCAACACGTATTAAAGAAGTTCTAATTTCCATCCTGACCTCGCAGGAAGAGGCATCTGACCTGGGGAACCCAAGGCAGGGTTTCCTAAGCCATGCACCACTTTCCTTCCAGTGCAATCCTTAAGTAGCCTGCATTCCAGTCCCAGGGCTGAAGGAGGGGGGAGTGAGCAGAGGGGAATATGAAGATAGGAAAAATGTTGCTGTTCCTCACAATTTTCCATTTTTGTTGAAACGCAGCAGGAGAGCAAAGCCACAGGCTTCTCTGCTGCTCTTGCATGCCAGGAGGGATTATGCAAACTCTGCAACCACCCAAATCTTATTTAAATTATAGTCATTGTTCCCCCTTTAATGGTCATACTTTTGCCTGCTTTCACTCAAACATCGCTGCATCTCGCTCGCTGCCAACAGCGTCCCAATGGGACTCATCAACTCTTAATTAGAGATGAACAGATCTTTGCTTGCTTTTCCATTTATTTTTTTTCCCCCTCTAGAAGTATTTTCCAAACTTTAAGTGCCATCTAGTGGCTGAGCCGCCCAAATCCAAGCAGCCAGGGTCATGGAGCTGGAGCTGAGCTGAGGCAGCCCCTGGGGACCAGAACACTCTGGGGAGCCAAGACAAGGACTCAAGATCAGCGGAGTCATTTCCACAGCTTGTCAGAGTTTTGTCCTAAGTGGAGAGGTCGGATGTTGGGAGCTGTGCAGTGATTCCCCTCTTCAGCCCACCAGCCTTGCTAAGGCAATGAAAGGTGTCCTTCAGTCCAAGTCAGTGGAATCCTTTCAGATCTCAGACCCCAATCCATGGGGTCAGTCTGGAGCCAAGCATCTGAATTGCAGGTGAAATCACCTGGGGTTGAAGGTCAGCTTCCCCTCTAGCTGCAGCAAGTCAAATCCAATTCTAAAAGCAAGGCAGCAGCAGATTAGTTAATGTCCTTGTTCCCTGCAGGAAAAAGCCATTTTCTGCTGTAGATGAGAATTCCCTACAAATCGTTTTTCCATTATAAAAGATCCATATTGTGTTTACAGAGAGGATGTTCCCCAAAATCATTCCCTGAGCTGACTCCACTTGTCAGATGTCCCTTCCCCAGCAGTATGGACAATCTGAACAGAAATAGTTTGGTCTGAGCCTGTGCAGGGGCAGGGGAAAGCAGCCTAACATAATTTTTATTGCATTTGTGTGTGTATATATATTTTTTTTTTTTATTTTATTTTTCCCCAAGAGCATTAGCATTATCCTTTTGACTTGCTTTGGATCTCTCCAGTTTCATGTCTGTAGTGAGCTCTGGGATCACACCTCAGTGACAGGTTCTGGAGTGAGTTTGTCTGGCTGGCAGGAAGACTTGTCTGTGTTAGTATCTAGCTTTTCAAGAGGTCACCTGCTCAAGCACATTGGTCAATGATACACTGAGTTTTTCACTGAATTACAAAACTAATTTAAAGCTTTAAATAGATCTGGTAATGAGCAAGATCAATGTGTTGAAGAGGATCAGATGTGCTAATTAAAGCTGAAAATAGGCCATCATAGAGGGAAACTGAAAACTTGATGATTAAATACTGGTCTTCTTCCCTTTGCTTATAGAGGGTGAGTTTTATGAGTAAGACCCAGGGAAGATAAAAAAAAACTCTCCATCCACTCCTTTCTCATTTCAACCACTGCCCCTTGGCCTTTCACTGCAGGCTTTGCAAAGAGCCCCTCTGCAGGCTTTGGAGCAGCTCCCTGCAGGCACTGGCAGGTGCTCTAAGGTCTCCTGGAGCTTCTCTTCTCCAGCTGAACAACCCCAGCTCCCTCAGCCTGTCCCCACAGCAGAGCTGTTCCAGCCTCTGAGCATCTCTGTGGCCTCCTCTGGCCCTGCTCCAGCAGCTCCATGTCCCTCCTGTGCTGAGGGCTCCAGAGCAGAGCAGCAGGATCCCCTCTCCAGCTGCTGCAGCCCTGACAAACCTCTGCCCTGGGCAGAGATGATGCAGTTAGAGTTTCAGCCCTGCCCCACCAATGCCATGGCTCTGCTGGGGCTGGAGGGTCTGAATGTGCAGTGTGAAGTGCATACACTGTGGGGTTGTCAGTGAGAGGGTTAGTCCTAGACAAGGACACTAATGCCAGCAGGACTGAGATGATCTGAGACTACCAGGAATGCTCTGAGCATCTCAGTCTGCAAAGGGGCCTCCCCTCCCACTGCAGAAACAAGGACAATATTTCATACCTGGGGCCTTCCAGCTGCAAAAATCTAGGTCAGAATACAGGCAGCTGCAGGGGAAAAATGTTTGTGAGCATCACAGCCTTTTCCAATTCTTTAATGTGGCAAAACACTCCAGATTTGTTCTTTTTTTGCCACTTCTCTTGTCTCTGTTCTCACCTGAAAGCTTCTGAGTCATGAAGAGATTCCCACACTTCAAGAAACTATCCATGATGGGACAGATTCCAAGAGCTAACTGGTCAGAATGGAACTGCAATGGAAAGGCAACAATCTGTGCACTGCTTCAATAATTCAGAATGTTTCTTCCATACAGTAGCTTATTAATGAATTTTTTCAAGAAATATTTGAAGAACATTATTGCACAGCATTTATTTACTCTAAAGAAGTTATTTCCAGGGAACTTGTGTTATTGAGTTCAAACCCTGTATTAATAAGAAGCTGAAAAATTGTTTGTTTGGGGATCAGCTGAGGACTGAAGACAGAACTCTAGCTTAGATCAGCAAAAAAAATCAAATATTTTTTAATTTATTAGAGTATAATCATCACACAAACAATGAGTTATTACTCAGAACCTAATATCTAAAAAGAAAATAATAATCCATTAACTAATCAATCCAGTCATGGACATTGACCCACAATGCAGATGAACTCTCTGGCTGTAAAAATACAGGAGCACACATACAGAGAAGTCTGAATAAAACTTTTTTAATCAAAATCCCACTTCAAGTGGAAATTTAAAATAGCATAACAATAACAACAACAAATAGCAAACAACTTTCAGTTCTTTCCAGTAGAACCAAAGCCACCTTCACCACGTTCTGTGTCATCTAGAGCCTGCAAGACATCAATTATTGCATTAGTGCCTTAATTTGCCTTTTGTTTCTATACAGCAGATATGGTCTACCATAGAGGAAGGTGTATTTATTTGTAATAACTGTAATTGAGCAACTAAACAAAAAAAAAAAAAAGATATTTTAGAATGCCTTTTGTACAAGATTAAACAATTCCTACGTTGTTTCTACTATAGGCTGAAGTTTAAGTACCTTTTAACTGAGAGAACTAGAAAAAATTACATTAAATTTAAAAAAAACACACTGAAAGCATCAAGACTTGTTCAGGCAGCACTGCTACTATGCAGTTTAACACTGAAAGTCTTTTTAAAGCCCAGTATTTATCAATACTACCCAGAAATTTCAGCTCATATGTAACTATCTTAACCTAGTAATTATTGAAAATAGAAATATTTTCTGGCAACTTACCTGAACTTCTTCCAGCTCAGGATAGCAGATCCTTTCACAGATGAGCTGAGCAATCCTGTCTCCTTTTTTGACTGCAGTGAAGCGAAACTAGTCTTAGTTCCTTCAAAAAACCCCAAGTTACCAACTCTGATACTGCTGAAAGTCTCAGTACTGAAGTATAAGCTTGTGCTGAGAAGCTGAAGAGTGTGAAAATCAGTGTAACTGGGGCTAAAAACCCTCTGCAGAGACAGCACCACCAAGGGAGCATCATATCCTTATTTCCCATGTTTCCTAGGACACTGGAGACATTTTTACCTTAGCTATGGCTTGGCCTGCTGCTGGTTTGCTTCTTTTTGCAGAAACTCAATCCCCTGTTGCACTCAAGCTTTAGATTGATGAGTTGAGCTGGTGTAAGTAGCTGGGTTTTTGGTGGTGTGTTTTGTGGGTTTGGTTTTCACATGTTGCCTAATTTGCTAGGACTGGAATCTTCTTGTGTTTCCTTGAGAGAACACTCTTGTGTTTCCATCTTTTTGTTAATTGTAAGAAAAATCTTCTCAGCTAATTCTGACTTTTGAAGAGTTGAAAAAAAAATACTTATTTCTGAGAACTGATTCTGCAGAGCTTATCACTTACCTTCAAACTTCTCCTTGCCAAAGTTGAAAAGCACCACACCAACATTTCCCCTGTAATCCTCATCAATAACACCAGCTGTCACAAGAGAGAATTGGGAGGGATGTGCAGTGAATAAATGCTGGCAGTATGTTAGATAATAAATTAGCTGAGGGTTAGATGAGTGATGACTGCAGTAGCTCAGACCAACATCCTTGAGGCTGCTCATGCACAATTAGACAATGTATATATATGAAAAGAGCTAAAAATGCTAATCCACCTTGCAAAAAGAACTGGAAAACACCACTGCACCTCATCAAGTCTTTTACCACTGTGCTGCTAATTGGAGCTGTAATCCCTGATCTGAAATCAGGACAGCTGGACCAAATTCAGGCTCCATTTGTGCTCTGAACTTCAGCTCCTTGAGTGTGAAGCAGAAATCAGATCTCAACCCTTAGCACTGTATGTGAGAGCTGTGGATTTGCACAGATCGAAACTGCTCTTGGATGGTATGGCTGTATTAACTACCTATTGTGGGAGATAATCTACAGATATACATTAAAATAATCATAGTCTGCTTCTCTGGGGGTTTTCTCTCAGATACAAGAAGGGTATCTTCTATATATATTCTATATTTCTACTATTTCTAGTAGAAAACCAGGGTTCCTTGTGGACAAAGTGTGTGTTTTGAAATCTACTTGCAGAAATATTTCAAATACTAAAATTAGATAGAATTCTGTCACTCCCAGACTCAAAAGACTATCTTTAGCTATTATAAACATCAGAGGAAATTGTAGTCTGGAGTTTTAATGTTGAACCACAACCTACACTTAAGAAAACTGGTGGCTTTTATGTTTTCTAGTTTCTTCAGCTCTGTAAAAACGTTTCAGTACATCTATTTTCTAGTTGTAGTGTGGAAAAGGTATTTGTACAGCTCTTTCCTTTGTCATGGTCTGGGTTAGTTTCTGAATAGATTCCTAATTAAGGTAGTAACACTGGGAGAGTTCTGCAAATTCAGAGTAACACAGTTCTGCAGTTAATTCACTGGTGTTTAACCCCATGAGATTGCTTAAAGGGACCTTAATTACAGAGCTCAGGCCTTAATGAGAGCCACACAAATGGTGTGCTCTGTTTCATCCCAGAGTGGGCACTGAATCTGTGCTAAAAACAGCTTTATAAAGAGAGATTCAACAAACTTATAAGGGGCACCCCAGACAGTTTTAAGCATCACTCAAGTTCTGCAGTCAGTTGCCTGTAAATTTGGTGTGTTCATTCCCAAGTCAACCAACTGGAGAGCTGGAAGCCAGAATTCCTGCTTGGCAGATGAAATTCTGTACATATGCTCATAAATGCACATAAAAAGATCATTAGCTCTTGGGGTAAATTCTTAATTTGACAAACCATTCTCAAGTGGTTCTGGAGAGCTGAGACAACAGTTTTCTAGCCCATATGCTGGGCCAGATACTGCCATGCACTGGAGATTGATGCTGGAGTTTGCCAATTTAGCATCCTGAGAGCTAGTTTTGTTTCTGTTGCAGTGCTAAAAAACAATACTCAGAACTGATTACTACAGATTAGGAATTCTATTTAAATGGAGATTAGGCATTTATATGGATAAATATATATTTGTATGTCTAAATATATTGTTCAGCCTGGAGAAGGGAAGGTTCCAGGGAGACCTCAGAGCACCTGCCAGTGGCTGCAGGGAGCTGCTCCAGAGCTTGCAGAGGAGCTGTTTCCAGAGGCCTGCAGTGAAAGGCCAAGGGGCAATGGTTGGAATGAGCAAGGAGTGGATGGAGATGAGAACTAAGGCAGAAGTTGTTTCCCAGCAGAGGGGTGGGCACTGGCACAGGCTGCCCAGGGAGGTGGTGGAGGCCCCATCCCTGGAGCCATCCCAGGTGGGGTTGAGGAGGCTCCGAGCACCCTGCTCTAGGTGCAGATGGCCCTGCTCTCAGCAGGGTTGGGCTGGGTGAGCTCTGGAGCTCCCTTCACCCAGACACTGCCAGGATTGTGTGATAAAATGTATGTGTAGTGTGGCTAGATCTCTAAATGCAAGAAGACACATTTCTATAGGGCTGTACTGGAAGAACACTGAGGTCAGCCATGCAAGAGTGACACAGCTGGCCAGATGTTGCCCTTTAACCTCTGCTCTGAGCTGTGCCACAGGCACAGCCAGACTCTGGGGTGTCATAAAGCAGAGAAAATCAAATAGTTCTGCAGCAGCTCTAAATTATATTGGGAATTGCTTTGTTTTATGCCTGCCTTGGCATCAGAAAGGATTCCTGGAGTCACTGTTCCTCACCTCCAGAGACAAGCCTCTAAGCTTTGCTTGTTTAACATTGTTGTAAAAACAGTAAAAACAAACTGAAAAGCCCCAAATTCTGGCAAAAAGGAAGATACTTTCAAACATTTTCCTTGTCAGTTTCCACTGTGACTCAAATGATAATCTGCTTGCAAAAAAATGTGCTTGCAGCCAGCCAGTGTTTCTGAAGACACCCACTGGATGCAGCTTTATGTCATGACCTCAGAAATGTAGTTTTTGGTTCTTTTACTAAAATTTATTGCCAGAAACCCCCAGTGCTTAGGTGTTGAAGGAGCAGAAAGCATTTTATTTGGCTTACAAGTGTATTCTTGTACAATTAGAACTAAGTAGTAGCCATTTATTCCTAGATAAATTGCTGTGGATAGAGCTGTGCTCAGAATAACTCCCCAGAAATCTTAGAGGTGAGAACTCTCTGTGGATGCCACTTCATGGCACAACAGGTAATCTGCTTGGGTTCTGCTGCTGCTAAACTGGAATTTACTGGAAGTTACTGGAAGTTACTTCATGTTACAGTTATGGGAATGTGGCAAAAGGACAGAGGCTTTTGGGGAGGTTTCTGATTGTAGATATGCCTGTAATAGCTGTTTTTGAACAGGCATCTGTGAATTTATCAGCAAGCTTAAAGAAAAGCTCAAACTATTTTTAGAACCCAGCCTGTTGTTCAAAACAAATCTGTTGCTAGTACTGAAAAACCAAAACAAAAAACAAACCCTACAGAAAAGGCTTGTAGAAAGTCAGATTTTAGGGTTTTTTTTCAAAAGAATCTCAATTTAAATCAAATTAGATTTTAGTTTTCCTTCAAAAGACTTCAAATTTTAAGTCAAAGTACAAAGTTGAGTGTAAATTTAATTTGCTTTACAAAATCTACTCTTACTGATGAAAATGTAACAAAGGAAAGCTCTTTTCATCCTCATAACCACTTACACTCCATAGCAATGGTGTATTCCAGTGCTTTCTAACATTCTTTTTGAATATCATTCTCTGTAAAAGAATATCTGTGTTATTAATTTACTAGATATTTAGTCAAAATGCATAAAGCAGAATGTAAAAAAAATAAGAAAAATTAAAAAGCAAAACTAAACTAAACTAATTTCTCTGTCAGGCACTGCCTACAGAAGTACAATACAGTTATTATTTTAACAAATCTGTAGTATTTTCCTAATTCTGCAGGTTTAAAAAGAATTCTGATGCACTGGCTCTCTGAGGTATTATCCAGTTATCTCCTTTTGCCAGGCTGCCAGGGAAGCTGGCATTATTTATTTACATTCCAGTGTGACATGAAGGCATTCATGCAATTAAGATTTACAAAGTCTTAGTAAAAAGAACAAAAAACAATCTTACCACCAACATCTATGAAGTGCTTTGCAGCTAAACCAGAACGTGGTGCTAGAAAACAAGAATATTTTTGTAAGTAGAAGAATTTCTTTCTTCAAACTCTTGCTCAGTATTGAGAGGTCTGTGTGTTTGCAGAGTTGTGGCAGCAAGAACTGTTTCCAGAGCCTTTCTAAAATAGAGCTGATTTTACAGGAACTCCTGTAAGTGTTAATGTGACATCAAACAGAGCCACAGCTGCTACAGGCTACAGTCAATCTGCAGTCTTTAAGGCACAGCAAGCCCTGATCCTGCTATTCCCCTGGGGGTGCAGCTTTTTTAAAGACTCTACACACAATTCAGAAAAAGAATGTGCAAAACATAGGAAGATAGGCAAGTTCTCTCAAGTATTGTCAGAAAAAGTAGGCAATTCTACTACAGAACTCTTACTGCAGTAGTAATCTTACTTTTACTAGATGCTTTTAAACATCCAGGGGTGTATTTTTTGGTGTGACCTCATTACCTTTATGATTTGAATTCTGAAACTGCAGAGAAATAATAAACTGCAGAGAAATAAACTATTTCATAGCCTAGAAAGGTGGGTGTAGATTAGGAAAAATGCTGCTAATTATCTTCTTGGCATTTGACATACAGATTCACACTTGTATTGAACAAGACATGTCTATTACAAGGTTATTTATCACACAGCCTTGGCACACCTCTCTTTTTGTTGTGTGCAGAAATTTTGAAAGCTTTAGGCAGAGCCTAGGTGTGAAGGTGGCACCAGAGCTGTCCTCCAGCCTCTTTTTAGCTGGTTTCCTTACCTACTCTGCCATAGCATCCAGAAGGCAGTGCAATCTGAATATCTGTTTTTACCACAGCCTTTTCCATGGGGGGGATCACACAGTCATAGGCACTGGAACAAAGACAAACAGTCGTTTATATAGAATATTCCAACATTTTTCTTCTCTGGAAATTAAGGTACAGAATTATTCTTGCATATATCACAAAATTTCTACAAGAAATATTTACACATTTCCAAAAATCTACTGCAGGTGCTAAACCACAAGATATTCCCATGTTGGTGGTCTTAAAATCTCTGTAGTGTCATTTGAGCAGCATACTCTTGAGATTGCTGGTTTTAAATGGTTTTTAACTGGTAAGATAAAATAATGCACGTTTAAATGAACCATTAGGTGAAGGGGGTTGTGCATTTTTTGTGCAAAAGGAGAAACATTAAGGACGATACTCTCTTTTAATTAAGCTTTCTACTGGGAGAATTTCTTTCTAATCTAGGAGATTAACTAGTCATAATTAAAAAAAAATCATCTATTGAATTAAACTTTAGGCTGTAATGGCTTTTTTTTTTCTGAGCAGGTCAGAGGTTCACATGATTCTGTTTAAAACTGGATTTTAAGAACTTTCTGAAGCTACAGGACCAGAGGCTTCATGAGGCAGTGGTGATAACATCACAGGGTGACAACATCACACATTACAGAAGTAAAACATGTTTACTTCTTCAAGGTAAGTGTATCTTGGCCTTGCTGAAGAGCTGATTTTTAACCCCTGGAAGTTATTTTGTGGAATGGCTTTTTCCAGGTGTATCACTGGAACAGGGTAAGGCAAAACACAAAAGTGTGACGTGTGGGGAAGCAAAGCTTCAGGAAGGAGGTCAGGCAGGTGAAGGGAGAAGAAAGACAGCAACCCCCATGGTGTCCAGCTAAACTCATTATCAAATCTCACAATCACAGTGTCAGGGGTTGGAAGGGAGCTAGAAGATCATCTAGTCCAACCCCCCTGCCAGAGCAGAGGCACCCAGACCAAGTCACCCAGGAGCAGATCCAGGCGGGGCTGGGATGTCTCCTTGGCAGGCAGCACCCACAGCGCAGAGGGGGTCAGGGAAGCACAACAGGGGCAGGGAGGCTCCCCACGCTCCACTGCTTCCTTCTCCAGTAGGAAGGCACCTGGGCAGCGCTGGTCCCACAGCCGCTCAGGCGGGTGCATCGCTACCCCATGGCCATCGGAGATCTCGGGAAGGGGGCGGGATGGAGCCAAGGATGCTGCGGGACAGGCCAGCTCGGATCGCCTCTTCTGCAGGGCTCTCCGGGCAGCTCGGCAAGCAGCCCTGCCTCCCGCGGGCCCTCTCCTCTCCCCGACAGGGAAGGGGCCGGAGCGGAGCGGGTCGGGCCAGGGCGGGAGCCCCTCCGCAGCGGTGCTACCCTCACCTGTACAGATCGTAGCCTGCAGCCCGAGCAGAGCCGCGGGAGGGAGCGAAGGCGTTCTCAGACAGCTTCGTGAAGCGGAGCCGAGCGGTGGCCTCCTCGGGCACCGAGCCCTTCTGCCTCTTGAGGGGGGACGGCTGCGGGATGGCCTCGGAGGAGGGCATCGCTGAGCAGGGCCGGGAAGGAGAGATTGGCGCCGTGAGGGAGAGCAAAGCCCGCGCAAAGCGGCCGGGCCCACTGAGGGCGGAACCGCAGGGGTAACCCCGCCAGCCTCCTCCCGCCCGCTCTCCGCACCCCTCTCGGCTCAGAGTGGCCTCGCCCGGCTCCTCCTCACCGCCGCGGCTTGGCCGGGCCCTCAGCGCGGCCCCTCGCAGCGCCGAGCGGTACTCGGCTCCCCGCAGCCCCTCCTGCCCGCGGCTGGCGGACCCCGAGACGCAGGGCGGGCGGCAGAGCGGGCTGCAGCGCTGCCGGCCTCTGTGGGCTCCCCCCCCAGCCCGAGTCACCCCCTTACTGCGCCCGCAGAGGTTTAGCAGCCGCCGCCAGGGCCGCATGGCGCCGTCATGTGCGGGGAGCGCTCCGCCCCCGGTCCTCCCCGCGCTCCCCGCCGTCGCCCGGGGGAACGGGCACCGCAAGCGCGGGGGAGGCGGCGGCTCCTTTTCCGCCCCCCCAGCCGGGCCGTACCTGCCATGGGACGCGGCGCAGCCCCGCGCTAAGCCCGGCTCGGCGGGGAGCGGGCTGGCGGTGCCGCTGAGGGGCGGGCGGACCCGCGGAGCGCTCGGCGTTGCCGGGGGAGGCGATGGCGGTCGCACGGCCGGGGGTGGAGTTCGGGCCGAACCGCCCGGGCCTTGCCGAGGAGCCCGGCAGCCGCTACCCGGCTTGTTACGGGTCCCTCCGGAGGACGTCCCCACGCTCCCCCCGTTCCTAAGCCGCTCAGCAGGCGTGGCCGTGGCCGTGCCCGTGCAGCGGCTCTCCCGGCCCGCGGCCTTCTGCGCATCTCTGGCGAGCGGTGCGGGAGCGTTTCCGTTAGGCAAGCGGAACAACCGCGTCCCATCCTTGTCGAGATGGGAAAACTGGGGGGGAGCTCAGCAGTGTCTGTCAAGATGTTCAGGGCAGTGTAGGGAGGATGGAGCCAGACTGCTCAGTGCCATCCAGT
>JANHGL010018833.1:12533-31819 GCA_024611195.1 Ceyx melanurus | reverse complement strand
AGCAGGAGCGGGACGGTGCGGGGGAGGCTCTGCCGCCGGGCCCGGCACCCTCGGGAGCTACAGGTGTTCGCGCCTCCCGGGGGTCCGACCGACCGCCGCTCCCGTCCCGGCGCCTAAAGGCGGCTTCGGGGGCCGGTTTTCGGCCGGCACAAATAAGGACAAGCGAGCGCGCTGATAGGTGTCGATACGTGTCGTTTGATAAGCGTGTCATGACAGCAAGAAAAAACATCTTCCAAATCATGAGAGCCGATCCGAAGTCAGTTAAATGCGCCCAGATACAGGCCGTGTATTTTACCATTTCCACTCAGGATCCCCATCAACTTTTCCGCTCTTTCCTTTCAAGATGCAGTTGCTGATCAGACAGCAGTTCAGCTGGGACAGCATTCTTTGGCCCTCTAGTTTGATAAACCAAAATGAAATCAATGTAATAGTGGCTCTTCGAGCACAGTAATAAGTTCATTTTCGAGTGAACCGACAGCATTTACCGACTTCAGTCAGCCACGTGTGGACTATAACGCTGTTAAACTTGGATTGTGTTTCGAGGTTCTGTTAGAGTCATAAACTGAGGATTTAGAAAATACCTTCCTTTTTGTCCAGAGATCTCTACTTTCCCTCTCATTTTTGAAAGAAGTTCTTAAGAAATGTAATGCTGAGGGGGTAGTAAGATTGGGACATAGAGCTGAATACTGGAAACTACCCCTGTTAGTGGGAAGAGTGTTTCAAATAAAGTGAAAATATTTTCTGGCGTGTTGTACAAAGAACAACTTCAGGACAATGAGACTTGTCACTGTACCATGTCAGCTTTAGGCTGAAAGAGAGTGGAGCAGATAAACAAGTGTGGTGTTATTTTACTTTGAGAAGAAATCTTAACAGATTCCTTGAGTGCTGGGTCTGATCAATGTTATTCTGGGGGAGGTCTGTGACATTTTAGAGACAATTATAGAAGATGCTTCTTGCCTACTTAATAAGTAAATAAGCAAAAAAAAGTGAATAAACCCAAACAGCAATTTCTGCTGTCCAGAAAGTGAAGGAGTGTGTATTGTAACTTGCCTGTAATATTTCTTCTCTTTTATGAGTTTGAAAATTACCCACTTTATAAGCAATGATTCTCTAGGTCGATTTGGCATATTTTACAAAGATACTTGACTTACAAATTGACTCTCTGAAGGTTGTGGTTCCAGAGTCGGGGTTTTGGGGGCGAGATGAGCTTATGTTTTATCCAACTGGCCCACAAAGTCCCGCTTTTGGTGGTCACTTTGCTCTGCAAGAGAAACCAGTACAGAATGGCTCTTACAGTGGACATTAAACTTAGGAGGAAACTGCTGCTGCATTTAGTACTTTAAATATCTGCTCATATTCTCACTTTAATGTTGTCTTCAGCAATAAAAAGCAGATAGAAAAGACTATTGTTCTGAAAGTTAAACATAAAACAAACGAGGTTTCTATCTGGTGGTGGCGGGTGGTTTCTCTTAAAAGCCAGCCAAGAAAAAAGTTATGTTTCAAAGAATGGTCATTAATTCCCTAGAAAAGAGAGGCAGCTTAAACCTTGAAACCATTCCAGTGACACTGCTAACATCTGTATTGTCAATGCCCTCCTCAGATTTTTGGCTCACAAAGTGTTCAGTTTGAATGCACCTCTTCAACCAGCTGTATATTTTATCTGTGTGTGTTTGTGTGTACACATCTGTACTGTCCCTATCTAGCACTCAATTTAAACACTAATATTTGTACTGATAAAAGTTGTAGGATGTATTTTTTTATGAGTAAGGCACTGTGCACCCAAGCTTGTCAGAGCTGTTTGAAGTTCATGTTTATATTTTGGTATCAATATGATAAAGAATCTAAGCATAATTTTTACTTTAAAATTACGTAGTTGTACTTTGCTGGTAGGATTCTAGTAAATGCTGAAAATTTGTTGATAACAATAACTTTCTTGTGGTTCTGAATCTCCTGTACGTGTGTTTAAGACTGAGTGAAACACATTACACTTACACAATATAGTTTTCACACTGGCCCATGTATACAGCATAAGAACATACAGGTGTGAACGTGTCTGTCATAGGGTCTGGTATTTTACACCAGCTCACCACCTGCTTAGCTTAGACTGAACACCTAAACATTCACACTGTGGACAAATTAGCATTGCAGTCAAGTTAATTTTAATTGACCTGCTCGAAGTGAATCAATTTGAGTATTTCAGAAAAAGCCTGGAGATTCAGCAGAAGTTACACAATGATATGCTGTTGAAGTGAAATTGTTGGTATGTGACATATTCAGGATCTGTATATTCATGCAAATGGACATCATGCTAAATCAGCAGATTTTTTTTCCAAGGAATCTTGGTATTTTCCATTTTATGGCAATATAATTGCAGAAACAGAACACAGTCAAACTTCAGTGCAACAAATTCCCAAATTTCTCACTTGTTGGAGGCTGAAATCTGATATGGAAGAGATTAGGTCAGAACTGTGTTGTTCCTATGCCTTTTAGCTACTGTTTTGCACAAACAATGCTGTTCAAAAGCAGCATTAAAGAGGCTACATTTTCATGAGCCATTTAGCTACAAATTTAATTAAAGATTATTTATTTATTAATTCGTTTATTTTAATTGTAGTACTTACTCTGTGAATACATTCAAGACCTGTTGTCAAATCTGGACTGTTTTACCTTCTATGGTGTCTTCACCAGTACTCAGAGAAACAGAGATCACAGAGTGGATCAACACGAGGCTCCAGTTTTAAGGGAAAAGAGAAATAAACATATATCCAAATAGCAGAACTGATCAGCTATGCTGAAATCCAGCACTTTCTTTTCACCAACTGCTAATTTAAAGCTCTTAAATTAAAGCATGTAATTCTGGATATTACCATCAGTAAGATGTACTCTAGGTAGCACACTTTCTAACCAGCTATTTTAAGATCTGACTCTCTATGGAAGATGCATAAATGCATTGAGACTCATTCCTTCTAGTGCCTATAACCTAGCTATAGAATTAGTAAACTATCTAAATGCATAATGAGCAGTGTGAAAGAACACAGTTACACTTCTGCAGGCCTTCCTCATACACTATTTTTATTCAGGTTGTTTCCCAGATATATACAATGAGCTCCTGTTTGTCCCTAGCATGCAGTAAAACAAATGTTTTTCTACCACTACAGATATCGTGCATATATATCAAACTTTAAATGTATGGGCATTTTATATGTGTTATCCAAGTTTATAACAATTAGAGAAAACACTGATAGATTCCCTAAAATCTATCTGTGAGATAAAATGTGAACTCTTTCCCTCACACTAGTTTTCCCACAAGGTTTGCGTGCAGTGCTGGGGTAGTGGCAGCAGAGCTGAGACTCCTCAAGTGCAGTGCATAGCCAGGGCATGAATAATTCAATACCTGGGATCAGTCTACCATGCTATTTGAAAAAAAAAGACATTTACAAGAAGATAAAACACTGACGGTATGTTTGTAATCAAAATTATTTTTTCTTGTAATAGAAGCTGCTTAAAAAAAAATATTTAGATCAAATCCATTTTGATTCTATTAAAAAAAATAAACTACATTTTTAGATTTACTTTTCTGCAGTTTTAAGCAAACCTTAAAAAAAAAAAAAAAGGCTTAGAAACACTGACTCACCAGAGGATTCTTGAATGGCCTCATCTTTTTACTTCTGGAATTTCATTGAAAGCAGTGGAAAGATCAGGATCTCCATCAGAATCCAGTGGCATGGTTTGGGGATTGGTCCCTGGCCTATATTTTCTGAAGCAGGGCCTTTGACATCTCCTCACCTGTGTTGCAACAGAAAGGTTTTGTGACTCCCCTCTGACCTAGCCAGAGAAAAAGAGAGAGGGAGGTAATGCCCCCAAGTTTGGAAACCCATGGCCTGGATTAACTAAAGATTTGGCCTTAGTAAAGGCTACAAAACCAGGTGTCCCTTCCTATGAAGCTATCCAGGTTTTTTTCCAGGACAAGACCACAGAGAACCAAGGTATGGTTTTTAAATTGTCTTATTCTTTGCTCTCTGTTACCATGTTACACATCAGCAGTGCTTGCCTGCCTAACACCTGCACCTCATGCCACAAAGAAACTCTTAGGTCAGGATATACCAGGAAGTTCCAAATGGATTTTTCAAAGGTGTCTCTCAAAAATTGTTATATTTAGGAGGTGGTGAAGGGGGAAAAAAACAACAACAACAACAAAAATAGCTGCACCTGTAGTGGAAGAAGGAATAAAAAAGTGGTTGTGTTACATGAGCTGCCAAATACACTTCTGGTGAAATTAAGGAACTTCAGGCATCATTTGCCCTGTTCACAGCACACATCCATTAATAAATATTCACATCTTGTGTTGCAGTGTCTCACTTTTCTCAAACAATGCAGATGTGGAGGGAATTGGGTAGAAGTACACACATGAATAAAAGAAACAAACAATCAGCTTTTTTGCCAGTGTAACATAGTATTGAGGCATTTTTGCTATTTTCAGTATCTCAGCTTCAGTCAGACCAAATCCTTTTCCTTTCTATACCAACTGATATAAAATAGTAGCTAGGCACTGTTTTGAAGCAGTAGCTTTTCTTTTGTTTTATAGGTCAGGATAAGAATGAAAAAAAAAACCAAAAGAAAATGACAAAATGTGTTCTGTCATATATAACAAGGCCATGAATAAATGGTTTACGGAAACAGTGAGAAAAATAATTTCAGGATGTTTCAAGAGTGACCCACAAGGGTCAGTAAAAATGACTGAATGCAGTATTTTACTGAAGGGGTATTTCTAGTTGTTACAGACTGCTGCTGTTACAAATGTCTATTAAAAGTCAGCATAATCTAGATTTTTGCTTTGCTGCTGCTTGTATAAAATCTTTCTTTTGTAGTAGAAGGCCTATTTTGAACTACACACCTGTGTCAGCAGGTGCCTGGATGCTGGTGTAAGTCAGCAGAATCTCCACAGAAATCACTGGACCTAGATCAACAAAAAATACAAGTGAGATCAAATGAGTAAAATTTCTGGAACCTGAGGAAAACTGGGTTCTTAGAACATGAACAAGCAAATATATTAATTACACAGAACACCATATTAAATAATATATGAGGAATTGAGCATTGTTCTTTTCAACAGTATTATTATATTTTGTAAGTTATGCCCCAAGAACCTGTTAAAGAATATGCCTGTTAGGTGCTATTTAGTGTGGATTGTTTAAAGGTAACTTTTTGTTAGGCATGTCAATTGAACAGGCATAACTCTAAGTTCAAATGTGCTATGTGTTTTACTCAGGAGATTTATAAACATGGAGCATTCACTGTTTGCTAAATGGGGATTCTTCTTTGCATTTTTACTCTGAAGTGGTCTTTCTGTGTGTACAGAAACTGTCCACATGGTTTTGAAGTTCTTTAAGAAGAAAAATGTGATGTGATTTTGTTATGTATGGTTTTCTTCTGTATACTAATGTTCATGCTGTTGCTGAAGTAAATCCTTAAATACTAGACACCCAGCTCAACTGTTAATGATGACTATTCTGTTTTACTTTTTCCATTCTGGGAGCTGAAAGAACAAAACTTGTCCTGGGTTATCTGTGTTTTACACATTATATTTTTAGCTTCCCAGTATGAAGAGTATTTCAGAGATAGCTGCTTCAGAATTCTTTTTGTTGAAAGGGCCAAACCATTGTATACATCCAACATAAAGGAGTTAGCAGCTATCTGAAAAAAAAATTTTCCTAACAGATTATGAAATCCTGAAGTATTGTCAGAAAATTGTTCTACTAAAAACAAAAATAAATTCTTTATAGTTTCTTTCTTGATGTTCCACAGCACTCACCACTGCCTGCAAGGCTCTTTACCGCAGGGAAAATGAGGGACTTTTGGGGGCAGATGTGTTTCCATTACACTATCATAATGCCCCTAAAAATCCTTATTGCTCTTGCAGTATTCTTCTGTCTTGCTGGTCCTGGTGTGAACTACCTGAAGACCTAGCTTATAAGTACAGCTTTTCTCTAAAAACACTTATTAAAAAGCACTGAGTTTCGTTTTGTTTATCTTATTTTTAGTTGTGTTTGCTGTTGCTTAAAATATAAATGGCAAGATATGCAACCACCTGTTGGTAAACAAATGTCATAAGTCATAAATCCAGGGGACATGCTGATAACTGCACAGTATTATAAAGAGGAATATATTTTGTCTTAAGAGGGAGAGCTTTACCCTTGGTATGATTATCTTGTTTTTAACATAAGAATGTAGCTTGTAAGTATCTGAAAGCACAACAGAGATTTTGCAAGCTAATTTGAATTACTGCTACAGCAGACCTCACTTAGAATAGTAACTGCTTTTAAGAACATATATCCAGCCATTTCTTAAATGAATAGATTTGCCAAGTACTTTTCTTTAAATCAGGTGCACAAAAATACTCCAATCAAATTTCCATGAAGTCCCCAAATAAATGTGTAGAAAAGCTACTGTGGGTTCTCAGCTATTCTGTGCTGACTCAACTTGAAAGGTCTTTGTGTGGGTGTACCTCTTGCTGGGGCTATTGGGGATGGAGGGGTGGCAAAGTCCACTGGGAATGCAAGCTCAGGTAGTGCAGCTCCTCTCTGGATGAGTGGAAGAAGTCTCTGCCCACCCTCAGGCACAGTTTATTCCTGCTAGGTGGCAGGTTCCCCTGAAGGCTGCACATTTCCACAGTTCTTGAAGAAAAAGGCAGAGGATATAAATGTAAACATGGGTTAGTTTTGTCTGGGTATAACAGCACATGTATCATCAGTTTGACTTGAGCAGTGCTAGTAGCATTTATTTCAGCAGTTGTGTGCAGCACAGTACAGTGACTGGTTTGTGTTAAATGTACTCTTGACTTCATTGAGTGCCTTAAAAGAAATTATAGATATATGGCATCACATTGTCCCTCTGACAGTATCTAGTACCTTTACATAGTCTTCAAATTATTTGGTTATTTACAAAGTATTAGATTAACAGAATTAACATAATTAATAAAGCTTTTTTTTTTTTTTTTTGGTCATCTGTGTGAATGTTTAACAAACTTTTTAGTTCCAAACAAGACTCCTAGTTAAAGACAATGCATGCCATTGGAAATGCTTTTTAAAAAATAATGTGTGAGACCACACATATTCTGTGGAGTTCTGTGAAGGGAATACTCCCAGACCTACACGTTGTGTTACCATTATATAGAAGACACTGCTAATATGAACAGGCTGGAATTTTAATTACTTTTAAAAACTCCTTTGTGGGCTGTGCTAGTCACAATGCTACACAAAGTACATTGTGGTAGATCTGAGCATTAAAACTGATATGGGTTTGGCCTATCTTACATTTAATCATTCAAGTATATCAGAATATTTTTTTTCCTGATGTAGCAATTTTTCAGAACATGTCTTGCATGGATAACTTGTAAATCTCAGTGACCAATAATAATTACATACACACAGGCCATAGAGAAAGTTAGATTCCCCCTGAACATGTGCCCTGTAAATATGTACAAATGTATTTATCAAAAAACAGTGCTGCCAAGAAAAATAATTGCTTAGTCCTAGTAATTCTGAGATTAAAGAAACCAAAATCTTTAACCATCATATTCCAGTCCCTTTTATATATAACAAGAATCACCTGATGTACAATTGTCTTTTTTAACAGATTTTTTCACTGAAAAAAATGAGCATTAGAAAATGGGAGCCAAGCACACTGTTTGAAATGTGTACACAAACCTTTGAATTCAAATACTTGCTTCATATTGTTTATTTTAAGCATTTAAATTCTTTCAGTTTGAAATATCATGTCAGAAAACACTCTGGATCTGATAGGGCCCTAGAGGAAGGTCTGCAAAACTCATCTGTAGAACTGTGCACTGAAGCTAAGAGCACTTTGTCTGTGAACAGGCTGTCAGTAGCTTTCAATATGAAATTTTCTGTGAAAGACATTCTGGCTGTTTTTCAGTGTGCTCAAAGCAAAGATTTCTATTAGCCTCTTCTTAGGGGTTTTTATTTCTTTTAATTATTGCACCAAGAGTTATTAGCATCACCCAACAAATTCACAGTAAGTTAGAAGAGTAGCAACTAGGTATTCTTTTCAATTTGAATTTCCACAGTGGAAAAGATATTAAATGTTTGTTATGTGCCAAGAAATGAGTAATATGAGAATACTTCCATTCTTTTATAAATTGGAAGAGCATTAATGGTATTTTAGGTTTTTATTATATGTAAAGTTTTTGTTATTACCAAGTCTGATAATAGATAAAATTAGGAGACAAAGTATGCAGCTATTACTGAAGAGGAAAAACCAGTCTCATTTCAAACTCAATCTCATGATCACTCAAGTTTGAACATCACTGCAGCTGTACCTATACTATTTAGAATGTTATTCAGAATACAGAACTTGGCTTATCTGTTTTAACAAGATTTATTTGCTTCCTATGTTGAGTGCCAGTATGTTAGATCTGAAGTTCTTACCAAGTTAAGGTAGCATCAATCCTGCTTCACTTAGCACTGGGGTAGCTCCCTGCACCCCTAAGTGTAGAGCAGGTGACAGAATCAGAGCTGGAATTATATTGAATTATACTGAACTGTCAGGCTTTGTGAATTGTTGTCACTGAAGGCTGGTTAAATATGTATAACTGGTTTTGTTTTCATTTTCCTTAAATGTTAAATGTATATAAACACGTTATTAAATGTATATAAACATGTTAAATTTAAAACACCAGTGCCAAGATTTTTGACTGAAGTGGATCTTTATGGTTGTGTTATAAACAACTGCAAATGTAAGTTTTGAATTACAGTGCTGGCATAATTATAGCTGGAAGATTTGCCATTGTGTATATGCAGTGTAGAAATAAAAAGAATCTTTGTAAATTAATAAAGATCATTAGAAGAAATAATGCATTTCAAAATCATGCTTTCATCAAGATATTATGACCTATTTTACACTTAAGCAATTCAAACAGAAGCTGAAATGCTTGGAGATGATTAATTTTTCCAGTAGTTAGACTTGATAGGTGATATTATCCAATAAGTAATCTACTGTGTGACTGGAATTCTTAACCAAAATGATTGTATATTGATTCCTGGAGTTGTTTGTTTTAACAAAAAGCCACAAAAATTTCTTTATTTTTCCAAAGATTAATTATATCTTGTAAATTCCTTCAGAAGAGAAATCTACAGGCTTGCTATGACTGCTGTCTGAGGCTTTCAGACCTCTAAATGGGGAGAACAGCATAAATAACTAACTAAATTGCAGCAGGTTGATTTTGTATCAGAGAAAGCACTAAAATATTCATATATAAAGTTAAGGAAATGGGGATAGTAATTTTTGGAGTTCTGAAATAATCCCTAACAAAATTATCCCATGACTGGAGTTGGCAGTAAGAAGTAGTTCTTCTTCAGTAAGAAGAACTGAATGTGTTCAGATGTTCATATTGCAGTTTGAATCAAGCAGAGACTATGAGATATAATCTGAAGTCATAGTCAAATAAACTAGATTCAATATCTTGATAATTTGTATAAAATCATTTTATCTTATAAATTTATTCTAACTTGTACCAGAATTTCACAGTAATATTATTTTAAATCTCTGGGTATATTTAAAACTAAAAAAGCCAAAGAAAACTCTTCTTAGAATGCAACTGCAGTAAAAACTGTGGTGTCTTGGTTCCAGTCTGAGCATTAGAAGGTGAATGTTGCAATTTCAAGAGATTCCAGTTTCAAGGTCTGAGTCCTGATTTCTCCTCTAGCCAGTCACAAGGAGGTGCACAATTCTTTCATGAGAACCTAAGCAAGATAAGATACTGCACCTATCAGAGGAGACAGTACAGCTACCAGCTAATTTCAGATACATTTTAATCTGGAATAGTAGGCCAGGGTGAGTCAGCTCTGGCTTTAAACATACTATCTTTCTGTACCAGCTCTATTCCTATCACCTCCTTTGCAGATTATCCAGAACAGAAAGTTCCAAGAAGTCAAAAAAAACGCAACCCAACCCCAAACCAGAGGTAACTCCTTTCCAAGACACTCCTGCCAGAAAGTAAAGACTAAGCCACAACTGCAATTTCCTGATAACATCCCTCTTCCTTATGCCCCAGTATGGTGTGTGTGAGTGGAGAATTTATACCAAGGAGTTAATTCAAGCCTCTTGATTTTCTTGTAAAGCTGGGCACTCTATGCCTCATGGCCTGCAATAGAGACATGCATCTGATGTTGTGGGTTAATAAAAGCCTTTGCAGGGGGTTGTACAACACACCTGGTAGGAGGAGATGCAGGGCAGAGATGGAGCTGGGTTGAAAGTGCTTTCTGGCAGGGCCCTGTCAGCATGGTGGGAGGCTGCAGACACCCATGCTCTGCCTGCAGGGCAACACTGTGGCTTTGTTCTTTGTCAGCTGGGACTGGTCAACAAGCAGATCACACTTAGCTTGTATTCGTATTTTATATGTTTGCTTTTGTTGACTTCTTCTCAGATGTCACCTGCAAAAGAGCAAGAAATGGTGAAGTCCTCCCTTATAAGTTCCTTCTTGCCTAACTCGATGACACCAAATTGAGTGGGACTGTTGATCTGCTCAAGGGTAGGAAGGCTCTGCAGAGGGATCTGGACGGGCTGGAGTGATGGGCTGAGGTCAGTGGGATGAGGTTTAACAAAGCTAAATGCTGGGCCCTGCACTTTGGTCACAACAACCCCGGGCAACACTACAGACTGGGGAGGAGTGGCTGGAAAGCTGCCCAGCAGAAAGGGACTGGGGGTGCTGGTGACACCCAGCTGGCCAAGATTGACAATGGCATCCTGGCCTGCATCAGAAACAGTGTGAGCAGCAGGAGCAGGGAGGTGATGATGCCCCTGTACTGGGCACTGGTGAGACTGCACCTTGAGTGCTGTGTCCAGCTCTGGCTGCTGCAGTGTAAGAAAGACATTGAACTTTCAGCTCTGCTGCTTGGAGTGTAGCAAAAAGATAAACATTTTCTTGTTGTGAGTTAGCAAACCCTGCCATACATAACAAGCTGATAAGCAGTATCAAAAGCTGTATCAGGAGTTTATTAGTTCATTTGAACATGATAGAAACACACTGGAAAGTTCTGAAGTGCAGCTGAAACAAGAAAAATCATTGGTCAATGCTCAAACTGTTCTGCTGAAGAAAGTTTTTCTGTTTGTAGCAACTAAAGCTCTCCCTGCTACAGCCAACCTTTTCTTTCTGTGATGAATTCCTCAAGCTATCTGCCTCCTTTGTACACCTTACACCACTCTGTTGTGCTTCTGTATTTTCAGGTGGTACAAATATAGAAGTTTAAATTCTGCACTGATAAACAAGCAACTATGCTAAAGTTATGGCACAACAGGCAGAGATGGCTTAGTGACTTCATTACATTAAAATAACATTTTCTACTCTGTACCTTTTCTGTGGACTTTTGGATCTGTTTTTGCCTTTTGTAATTATTGAAAATTAAATACTGTGTATTTATGTATAGTACCAAATAGGTGTTCTGATAGATTCTACTGCACACTTCTATTTAGCACTTTAAATTCTTGCCTGATTATTTCTGTTATGCAGGCCTATATATGCCTTAGAACAAACTGAGAGTGTTTGACTCAACATTGTCACCAAATCTGTATTTTAAATATGATCTGTCAAAGTAAATATTAAAAATCCTGCTGTATATATCCTAAATGTCACTTTTAGTTACCATTTTGTAAAGGTATGCAGTGTAACATAAACCAGGAGAAACAAAGAGATAAGGTACATTGCCATTTGTAGTATGTCAATTTTTGTGGCTCTGAAAAAGTAACAATAATACACTGTGGAGAAAATTGAGACATGTTTTGCCTGGAAAATGTTGTTATATTCTGTCTAAGAACCACAAAGAACCGATTTTAATATCCTGTCTCACAATATGGGGTAAAAAAAAAATAGGATGGGTAAATGAAATGTATACTTTAGCAACATGTGATCAGTAACCAGAGGGCTAATATTTCCAGTTACTTGCAAGACTTCAATGATTCCCAGATGACTGAAGAGGGCAAGGATAAGGACTAGGAATTTCTTCTGGATTTGATGGTTGCTTGGCACTGTGGAATGCAGATACCTTTGGCCATTTGTATGAGAATTGTGCCCTTTGCCTTGGTTTCCCACTGGGAACTCAGAACTGAATACCTAGGCAGTCACTTGGGAATTCCTTCCTTCTTTATTTAGTGCACACACATAGGTGATGCATGTGCAGGATGTTTATTGAAAGGAAGAAAATATTTTACATTTCCAGCAGCTGAATGCTCATGAGAGTGTCACACATTCATGGGTGTTCAGTGAATGTAAACATATTCCTGAAGGAGAAAGAGCCAAGTCTTTTCTTTCCCTCTCTGTTCTCAGACACTGAATAACATTCTGCTGCAAGAGAGAAATTGTTTATGTGCAGATGCTTGGCTTTCTTGAAAATATAAACAGGTTTCTTAGTAATATATTAATTCACAATATTAAACCAGAGGTTATTATTCTTATTTTGAACTACTCTCAGGCTAATAGCACAGAAGTTTTGCTACTGGCATACTAGATACTGTCAATGTATTAAGTTAGTAAGTTCGATAACTAATAAATTATTATTTTTTAATTTATTTTTTTTTAATTGCTTATCCTAGTTTCTTCTGATTCTCAGATCTAGAATATTAAAGCAACAGACCAGACACTGACATGTAAATTCAGGTGTGGGATATGGCCACCATAAAACAGCACTCTGAAATCATTAGATGGCTCTTGATACAGGAGACAGTTCCACTACCAAACAGCTGGGGCTAAGAGTGGCTCTAAAAGATTCAGAGTGAGAGTAATCTAGCAAGACAGCCTATGAGGTGTAAATTTCAGTTTAAGTCAAGTGAGCTCAGTCTTCTTGCAGTGCAATGAAATTACTGCAAGTATCTAACATTTCATGTTATCAGGCCTCTGCATTGTGATAATCAGCAGCTAAGCCACGTGAGGAAGCTACAGTACCTGACTGTGGCACAGGGAGAGCAAGATGCTGACAGATCATCATTCCACAGGCCTTTTAGCTCTGGATCAAAGGAACTCTCATAGGCCTGTAACAGAAATAATAACCTGTGAGGATGCAGAAGCAGAGGAGAAATGTGCCACGGTAGCTGATGAGCTGCCCACAGGAGCAACATGCTGTTTAAAGAATAAATTGGCTTTCAGCTTCACTGAAGGTATTTGATAGGGTACTGATCACATGGCAAGCACAAACACAGCAGACAGAGCTTTTATCTTCTCAAGTTTAAGAATATTTGTCTTTCTTTTGTGCAAAAACCCAAATGGCCATAAGAAGCTAAGAAATCTAAGTTAAAACAGTAGAGAATTTTGATTGATAACATTTGTCTTCTATTGGGTTTGATGGATGCAATGCTTAGAGTGGAATAAAGTTCATACATCATATAAGACCACATAGCATCATTACAGACTCATTATCTTGCCTAAAGGAGATTTCTTTTTCTTTTTGTCATTAGGTTAGGTTAGGTCTCCCAAAACAAGTATCATCTTTCGAGAAGGAAGACTGATTTAGACACAAAATATGACCTGAATGATCTTAAATGTCTTGTTCCATTTTAGAGACATGAAATGAGACCTTAATGGATAAATTGTTACTTGTTCTGTTACCCTGGTTTCTTCATTCTGGAGGAAAAACCAAGAATCACATGGTAGCTGAAAAATGTCAGCATGGAGTCAAGTAGTATTACACCAGTTCATGTCAACTCAGGGTTTGGCTCAGGTTGTCTTAGGCCCTTGAAAACACTTTAGAGGCAAACTTCTCTTCCAAATGCATCAAGAAGCTCATTGTGGAATAACTGCTATACATAAACGTAAATATCACAGAACCTTTTTCAGAAATAGTCAAGGGAATGGACACACAAACTCATAGCTGCATATTAGCTTTACATTGAGACATAAGGAATGTAGCTCGAAAAAAATATTGTTTTTAACTAAGAGATATTGGGATTTAGCCAAATATATAATGGTTGCATGCAGGATTTATTTAAAACTGTGACTTTTACTGAAAATAGTGTAGTTAGTGAGTGTTTGTTAAAATAGTTTCCTTACCTAAGAATTTTCAGTAAAACTTTTGTACAAGGAACCTGTTGGCAATATGGAAATTTTTAACTGTCTCTGCTCCATCTGTGTATTTAAAAACTATTAAATATATGAATGAAGAAAAATCAAAACTATTTTATCTGTAAATTTATAAATGAATGTAAAAATTTGCTTTCAGAATTTACTTCTCTATACAGCCAAATGCATAATTATTCATCTTTAGTCAGCTCTTGCTTTTGTTTTTTTGGATTATTTCACACTAACAGAAAAGACATACAGTCGTAACAAAATACCAGTAGGGATTTGCATAATGCCAAGTGACATCTCCTGTAAATAGAATTTGTCATATTTCCTAGCACAGGGCATTGTATTGAATATTGCAAGATGTGTATAGAGTCCAAAAGAGATTTATTTGCACGATTTTCACACAGATTATTTTTAGGTAACAAAACCCCTGTCTCTAATTTCAAATTCCAATTTCCATTTCTTGCCACTGTTCACACACCTGCCATCCCAGTACTTTACAAAGCTTTTCAAAAAAGATTTGAGAAAGGTCTGGCAACTTGTCAGGAAGGTGAGCAAAAGAAAGTATATGAAGTATGGAGGCAAAAAATGGTGTATTTTTGTAAATCATCACAAATTCTTGGAGAATTAAGGCCCCTGGGAAATACCAATGAAGAACTGAATTTCTTGATTTCTAAATTTGCTGAGAATATTCAGTGTTCTTTTGTCAATACAATGATAACTTTGCTTCAGAATGGAGAAGAGCTGAAAATTAAGGGCTGAATGTTTGTGACAGATCATTAGAGATATCACCTGTGAGAAATGACCTGCCTTGTACTCACACATTGCTGTGGAAGGAACTTCATGGACCCCTTCAGTTGGAACTACAGGCCAGCAGCATTTCTCTGGGAGGACCCACTTGGGAACATTCTCTGATTCTGAAACTCCTAGCTGCTGAATGTTTTGTAGGGAATTCTGTTTGTTTCCATTTCTGCTGCCAAGTGCTTGAAGTGGAGAAACTGTTCTGAAGTAACAGCTCACCAGGAATTAATGAGCCATAGTGTTTAACTCTGCTTAAGCAGATAGTCTGCTCTTTATGTAGTGTATTCCAGTACAAATAGGAATTACAGAGAATTCCCTTCTGAATAATAAAAAAAGTATTAAAAAAATACCATGAATTAAGAATCCTCCCAAATTTTTATCAAACGGAGAAACAAATCTTTCCCAACAATGAACCTTTGTTATAAAGGTGCTGTTTAGTTGTGTTTGTAGCCTTAATTCATTTTGTACAAGCCCTAATACAATCTGATCCTCTAGATATAAAAATGAATGTCTACCTTGGTCAAGTATTGATAACCACACATTGAATCCTGGAATTAGAATTCAGTATTTATTACTCTGGCAATAAAGCTCTAAAACACAAGAATGTGCTAGCAAAGAGAGAGATCTACCCAAATCAATGCAACAAAAGTACTATCAGAATCCTTCTCTAAGCACGTGCTGCTGCAGTATGCAGTTTGTAATCATTACAAAGTGCAGTGCTTTGTAACTTGAAGATAAAGACTTCAATGAGAATTTTTGTGAATGTATTACTTTCCTGTTAAAATATTTGGAACACTTTGTTAATCCCAGTAAAGAAGCAAATGGAATGTAAAGATGAATGGAACTGAAATAATATAGTCCTCCTCTATGGAAAAAAAATACTATAGAGCTGAATGATAAGTTCTCTACAGAAGTATAAACTAAGTGAAGTATTTGAAACTATTCCTACAAAGCATGACTAATTTAATCCTTATTGAAATAGTGAATGTTACAAAACTAACAAATCCTTATTAAGCAACGTTTGATAATCTGGGAAGTACCTTACCTGTGCTCCTATAGCTGAAATACCCATTTCTACTTGACTTTCCAATTTACAGCCATATTGTTTGTTCTTAGCCAAGGTCTACGTTAAAAAGTGATGAAATTAATGAATAAACATTTCAGAATACTGGTAATGTGTTGTACCTGTTTCTGCCTCACTGCCATAAATGGCTGTTTAAGGAGCAAGACCTGTGTATTATCTATGTGTATATGTATTAGATACAAACATGCATATGGTTTGCTGTAGTAAATGCAAAGGAAATGCCCCTTTCTGTAAAACCCACCTTTTCATGACTGTAGTGTGACAACAGCATAACCTCCATAACAATGGCAGTCTGGTTTTGTGGAGTAAAGCCAAGTTCAGGGCAGAGTCTTTCAAAATTCAGCAAATTCTTCTTGCAGTCCCACCCACTATCAGAGATCCTTGTTATATGAGAGGTTCACTTTTGGCAGTAGCCATTTCTCTTCCCTGGTAACAGAGTACTCCTCAGTGATCTTCTTCATCATGGTACTTCAGTTCTAGACATTGAAACTAAAGAGAGATTAATTCTCCTTAAAGTCACCACATTCCTTAGAAGATTAAGAAATGAAAAGCCAGCACATTGTTTAATACTTACATGTATAATAAGAAATACTGAGAAAAGGATTATTCTAATATTGTCTCATTGCAGCTGATGATTCTGACACCACTTTATGAGCCCCCCCGAATCTATTTACACAACCTACAGATACTCTAAATGACAACATAACATTAAGCATGGACATAGAAAAAGACCATGAATTTTAAAACTAAGCCATTTCAGCCTATCATAGACTCTAGGAATGGTTTGGGTTGGAAGGGACCTTAAAGGTCACCAATTTCCAACCTCCCTGCCAGGGGCAGGGACGCCTCCCACTGGAGCAGGTTGCTCAGAGCCCCATCCAACCTGGTCTTGAACACTTCCAGGAAGTGGCATCCTCAACTTTTCCAGGCAACCTTCACTCCAGAATCCCTTTCTGCCATTCCCAGGGCTCTGTAATCCTATGACCATATTCTAAATTGTACTAGACAAGTCTGCTATCACATAAAAATTAAAGCAACTAGACATGAAGTTCCTTATTTAGAGAAGCCTTACTAAAAATCAGAGGATGCAGATGGGTATCTCCAGCATCTAATATCTCTGCTAGCCATGGAACTATTGGGAAATCTGAAGATGATCTGCACAAGAGTAAGTTTAGTGTATCTTCAACTACATTTCTAAGACACCATTTTTTTTTTATAACGGAACACAGCAAAATGCTTTTTTGACAGAACATTTTGTTCTCACTCCCTCTTCCTGTATTTTACCTTGAAAATAATTTATATAAATTATGAGCATCACATAGCTCAGGGTGAAATACTTAAATTAAAGAAATCTCAATCTCTGGACAAGTCTTGATCTCAGTAGGTTTTGCTTTAAAATCAACTGGAATCCCAGACCAAATTCCCTTTAGCACCTTTAGTATGCCCAAGTACATTTACAGTTTCATTTCAACTTAGCAAAAAGTGTAATGACAGGAAATAATGTGAAACTGGAGAGATTTTGGCAATGATTCATGTGGAATTTGAAGCATCAGTAACTGTAAAGAGAAACCAGTATGAAAATGAAGGAAATATCCACATGAAGCTATTCATGCAAATTATTTACCAAAAGAAAAGCTTTTGCTATAGTAATAAAACAAAAATCCCAAATCCTACAATGTCTTGAAGAAGCAAGGATCCCTCTCTTATTACATGCACAGGGTTTAAACACTGGAGACTGTAAATGCTGCTTGATAAAAATGGCTGGTGCCTGTCCCAGAGGAGGTTCCCTCTGGAATATAGTTAGACTGTGACAGCTGGATTAACACACTGCATAAAGGAAGATGATGACCTTCTAGATTTTACTCCTGACAATTTCTTTGTACTGGTTATTTTGGAATACTCCTGCTGGTTCTGTAGGAGACAGTACAACAAATTAATGATAAGCCATATGTTTACTTCATCATCTTAAATAGGTTCCTTTTCTGCATCAGGAGTTGCTACTCTCATCAGAATGAGTTTTGCATAAGGGCAAAGTGTAGCATAGCTTGTAACTCTTCACACTGAGCATTTTCTGGAGTGGGGGCTGGAACATAATGCAAATATAAGACTGTTAATGCACCATTAGGGACTTTATTTCTTATAAAATAGCACATTGCCCAAAACATAGAAAATTATTTTACATTATTCCAGCAGCTGGACCTAATAAGGAGTGCCAGGTTATCCCAGAGGCACATTTCAGTTACTTGCTTTCAGCTGCAGCACATTGCAGAATGGCTAACATAAGCCAGAAATCATCTAGGACAACTATACTTTCTCCTCAGAACATACATTCAGGAGTGTTATTTATAGGCATTATTTCACAAATACTTGATTCTATGCTTCAATTATATCAATATGTTTTAAATGAATATACTCTTCATACATCCTCATAAAAAATATAAACTCTTACCCCCAAACCAAGTATGGCTTTTTTTTTTCTGTAGCATAAAGTTTATCCTTGAAGTGACTGCTGGACTATACTGAATAATGTAAACCACATTTTCAGTCCAGCCACCTTAAAAAATAACCTAAATTAATCACTAATGGCTAGCAACAGAAAACTAAAAAAAACCCAACCAAACAAAACAGAAAACCAAGGGTTACAGTTTGCTAATTTTTAGCATTAAAAAGATCTTTTAATACTTGAAGTTACCTGGCAAAACCTTCACTGGCTTGACTAAATTGTGATAACCACTTATTCAACAAAACAATTATTTAAACATACACTATTCTGTCACAACTCTTCAAGTTTAACAATATGAAATCATAGAATCATTCAGGTTGGAAAAGACCCTTGGGATCATCAAGTCCAACCATTAGCCCTACTCTACAAAGTTCACCCCCAAACCATGTCCCTCAAAAACACATCCAAATGACCCTTAAACACACCCAGTGATGTGCAGGACCCAACACTTGACCTTGTTGAAGCTCATCCCCTTAACCTTGGCCCATCGATCCAAGCTGTCCAAGTCTCTCCGTAGAGCCTCCTGCAGATCAACACTCCTGCCCAGCTTGGTGTCGTCTGTGAACTTATTGATGATACAGTCAATGTCCTTATCAAGGAATCAATACAGATGTTAAATAGAAAAGGTCCCAACACTGAGCCAAGAGGAACACCACCTGTGACCAGCCACCAGCTGGATTTAACTCAACTGAACACCTCTCTTTGGGCAGCCAGAGGGCTGAGCACTGCCATGTTTGTCTGGGTGCCCAGAGCTTTTCCAGCAGCAGCCTCCAGTCTGGTAGCAGCCATGGCTGGGCCTCTACAGCAACCCACACCTTGCCACTCGA
>JANHGL010018831.1:0-30490 GCA_024611195.1 Ceyx melanurus | reverse complement strand
TAAATTATAAATAAATTAAAAAGAAACACTTTCAGTTGCCCATTAACCCATCCTTTAGTCTGTTTATTGTCTTTTTTTCACTGATAATAATAAATTAATTGCTATCCTTTTCTGTGCAAACTTTTGTGAAATACAAGCTCAGGAATATTTTCAGATATTCAGGCAATGATCCACATGTACTTTCATGTCTGTTTTTAACAAAAAGTCTGTCTTTGGAAGGCATGAAAATCTGTGTGCATTGTGATCCCTTAAGTGTACCCACAACTTCATGTGTAAAAATAGCCTACACTACAAACATGCCATAGTTCTTTATTATAACATCTTGCTACTTTATAGAAATACAGATTTAAAAAACATTATATTAGAAATTAAATATTAATGCACATTGCACTTTCAAAGCACTAGCCTCAAAATGCAGTTCATATTTCACTTTTAGTGCTCAGCTGAAAATCTTCATGACTTTTCAAAATAAATCTGAACAGCTACTAGACATTTTTAATTTTGACTAAAGGCTATCCACATTGGGCCACCCTGACGTAACACATCTTGCCATATAATTTTGAATTATCCAAAACTATTGTGATATGGTGTATCCCTCTGCAGTGCATTTTCATGGGAATACTTAATGAAGAAGGAGAAGAAACTTTTAAACTGTGTTCTAAACTTTCACAGATTTAAGTGTGACCTTATAAAAATATAATGTTTAAAGGTTTATTTGTACATTTAATTGAAATGTGGTTAGATGGTCATTCAAATAAAAACTTTCAATTTTGTATTGCAACACTTCTTACATCAACTAACTAGACTATTAACTAAATTACCTAGCATTTGAGACACATTATTAAATCAGGGTTTCAGTTACGAGTGATAATGAGATTATCCCTCCAACGTGGGCTGTTTTAAGAGTCTTTTATTTGCAGTAGGAACCATCACACTGTTGTGCTACCTTTGTTCCATTTCCCTCTTCTTATTATACACTCTTAATTGTTTGCATCCATTTTGGGGGGTTTTATTTTATCAGATGTCTTCTCTTTCTTCCTGATGGATTACTTTCCCTGCACAGGCACATCCCCTCCTCTCTCCTTTCTCAGCTGCCAAATCAGCAAGGGAGCTGTAAATCATTTCCAAAGCAAAGTTTCAGGAAACAAGTGCATTTATTGAGCTCAAAATGTTAAAAAATAAGAAGAAGAACAACAAAAGAGTGCTGGGTTCAGATCACTTTCTCTGGGTGTAATGCAGTGCTGCAAAGGAGCTTGTTTTCTGTGTGAATATTTCACATGGCCTCAGGAGTGGTTGAGATAAGATAGACAAAGGTTAATTAACTTGACCTTTATACTTCACACCCAGCTGGCATATTCCAGATGTTTTCCTGCACAGTAGGTTAAAGTTAACCTTGCTCTCTGATTTGTTTGTTTCCAAATTATGTTGGTTTTACTCTAAAATTACACTTGGAAAAGAGGACTTGATTCTCAAGTATTGATCTGTCATGCAGGTTCTAGGAGGAGACTGTCGAATGGACAACTGCTTCAGCAGCAGCTTTAGTCAGCCAGCATCTGGGCAGCTGAGCATCATTTCCACTGCAAGGATTGACCCACATTATCAGATGTCCCTTTTTCCAGATGTCACTGGTCAGTATCACCTCAAGCCATGCAGTTACAAAGAATTAAACTCTTATTCTAGATCATTTAAAAAAAATATCTTGTTTTGCCACTTGTTCCTCCATCATCTACCTGTCTGACAGCAACAGGAATGATCCTTAACTACCCAAGCCTTGACTCTCTTTTTATTTTGTTGTTCTTAAATGTTTTGATATTTCCACTGTCCTTTACTTTTCTTAGGAGCAATTAACATATCTTTATTCCAAGAGACATGAGCATTACCCACAGATGAGTTCACACACTGGCCTCTGGAGCAGGAGTAAAATCATTCTGCCTGCATCCATGCTCCTTTGAGTGCCCTGTTCTTCCTTCCAGCAGGATGACAAGAAGCTCCATATTTAAACATTTTGGAGGGTGCTGCACAGCTTCCTAGAGGTTTTATCTGGGAGCTTTCCCAGTGGTCATAATTCCCTTTACACTGTTTTTGCATCTGCCTCCACAACGGTCCCTGGACACACCTTGTACCACCCAGCAAAAACACCCCTTGTGCAACTGAAAATACTGTTTCATCTTCAGCTTCTTTCCTTGCCAGGGGCCATGAGAGGATATTGGGAACAGGTGGCAGTAGCCAAAGTCTTAGATTTTGCTTTATTATTTGTGCATTTACAGCCTTCCTATGTGACAGTCTCATTTAGTCGGTGCTACAGGCAATCTCTGTCTGTACCTAAAAATACCTTTAACAGCTGCACGTAGGGAACGAGCACAGGGGAAGGAAAAGAAGCATACAAAAGCAGAACTTTGAAAGGAATTGGAGCCAGAGGAATTCACAACTGGGATTCTTTTATTACCTAAAAGGACACTTATTTTGAGGAGCATGCAGAGTTTGCTTTTACTAATTCTACTTCTGGTGATATTTTGTCCATTGTCATTGTTTGCTTAAAATACTTTCTTAGGAGATACCTGGTGGCTGTAGGCAGCAAACTTTAGCAAAGTAGCTCTGAAAGTGAAAAAATGGATTATTTTCTACAGAAGACTACTATTTTATACAAGCACAATATATATATATATATGTATCTGTGAATCTTGACATTATATATTGGGATGTGTGACAAGTTCCTATAAACTCACAGACACAGCCAGAAAGTGTGAAGAAAATATTTTTCTCTCTCTTTCTTAAAACCTTGAGCTGGAAAGAGGGGGGGTAATATCTTTTATCTTTCTCTGGTACTTACTGCAACATTCACATTTAAAAGCTGGGGGGTTTTTTTCTGTCTGTTCTTCCCAAAGTCCATGTAGCAATTATTATCTCACAAACTTTGCCTTATCCCCTTCCTGCTGCCTTGTCACCACTTCAAAAATTGTTAAGCCAGGGCTAAGAAAAATCATTCTCTCTTTGTAATCCCAAAGTGGAGACCTAAAACTGGTAAAGAGAAACCAATTTATAACCCCATTACCAACTATCCCACTGTTACCTTCCTTTCCTTAGATTTTCAGCTTCCTCATAAGTGTTTTGGCTTAGTGATTACACAGAAAGTTCAGTATAAACCAGTTTTTCATTGGAAACACCATCAAAGCTGACTGACAGCCCAGGTCAGATACTTGTCTAAATCCTGATTAATTTCCTCCTTCCACCCCACCTAACGTGCAGCTTTGAGATCATATCAGGAGCAGGTTTCAGGGTGTCCTAGTTTCCTAAGGGATAAAATTAAATATTTTCCTCATTCAAGCACAGTGTAGGAGGTGAGTAGGTTAAAGAATCATGTTGTCTTCACTTGAAACGTGGGGGTTTTTTTGTTCAACACACTGGTTCCGCAAAGACCTCTAACTGGAATTATATCAGAAAGAAAAACCTATGCAGGGATGTAGAAAATTATATTATATTCTTTATAATCAAATATAAAACCATCTCATAGTATCCAATGTACAGATTATGACCATTTTCAGTCTTTTTAGTCTCATGTTATATTTTATATTTTTCCTTTTTTTTTTTTTCTTGTGAGCTATGCTATAACTTCACAATTGTGAGGTTTGATTTGAGTCGAAGAGTTCTGAGAAGCACTGGACTAGGTAATTTTTATTTCCTACATCTAAAATAGAAATAAGTAAACAGAAAAGAGGAAAAAAAGGGTATATACCACACACACTTCAGCAGAATTGGCTTCATCTTACATCTCCTTGTTACTGAAAATGACACTTTTAAAGAGAAATTTGGCTGCAGCTTTTGGTGCTCAGAGGCAATGAGGCATCCTTGAGACTGACTACTGGGAGATTTGGAGTACAAAAATAACTAGAGAAGAGCACATATAATTAGCAAAAATAAACACCTCAGTAAGCCCTGAACTGTGAATCAACAAATGAACACTACCTAGCTGCAAAAGATCGGGTTCTACAAGAAAAACATTCGCTGCGTTTCAGATTGCCCAGGAGAAATTTGCATTGCAGATAAGTGACACTGTGAAGGGGTCATATCATGTTTTGCATGTGTTTCAGCACTACTGACACTTAATTTATGTACTGTCATTAGAGACAGGGAAGTATAATGGATTTTTAATTATTCCGAGTTACAAAGAGCAAATGGAAGGTAGTCCAGTTTCTTGATAAAGCAGGAAGGGAATTAGGAGTTTTAAAGAGCAAATTACACGGCCATGCCAGATTACAGCTTTCCTGGGAATGTGGCAATCCTGTATTTTAAAAGATCCACATTCATTTCTTGATTCACTCCCAGTGTACAATGCTGTACCACATTTTTGTAAATGGTAACAAGGTTGCATGTACCAAATTAGCTCTGGTTTATTTAGATTTCTTTGCTTTTGAGCAAGTGGGTTGATGTGACATCAAAGGCACCAAAGCCCTGCTGGCAGACTTCAGTCACCAAAAGTCTTAATAATTTTAATATATATTTAAACCACCACAAAGCACAGATCTGTTTTTCTCCATATAGCTCTCAGAACTTTATCACGAAAACTGTTTCTGCATTCTCACTTCTATGCACACACACTTTTCCAAGTCTTCCATGTCTCATTATTTTATCTTTTCATTCTGGTTGCAACTGAAAACACACCTGACATGAGTTTTCATTAAAGTAGGTAAAATTAGAAATGTTCATTATTTACACAGAATTACACAGAATTACATAGAATTATTGTTGAGGCTGGAATAGACCTTTGAGATCATCAAGTCCAGCCTAAAACTTAGATTCCATTGATCTAAATATAGAAAATTTTGATGAGTAGACAGAGTTCAGCTGAACTTTTTGAATAGTTTTAGTTTTAGAAATCACCAAAATCTGGAGATCTTGCAAGAAGAGATCTTCTTGGAAAATTTAGAGCTCTTCTTCTTTTATTTCTGAAATACTGCAACAAATCCTGTTGGTGTTTTATCATTTGCAGTTCCATCTGGATCCCATAAAGAAAATTTGCATACATAAAAATAAATTTTATGTCCATATTTCAGTCCTTCACTAAAGGTTTGGTCAATTTCTGGTCTAATCAGAAGTGAAACTCAAGTAGTGTTGGGAGACACTTAGATTTGGACTAATTTATGTCTGATTTTCATCATCTGTATAACTGCCTTGTCTTAGGAACAGACAATAATTAACTGTTGTGGTTTTTTTCTAGATTATATGAAAGTGATACAAGAAGTAAATTAAATGGATTCAAACACCTGTGAAGCCTTTCAATAGGCTTTGAATGGCTACACAGAATGAAAGGGAAGAATTAGAAGTCATAAAGTTTTCATGTACCTACTGTTCACAATGTCTATGTTCTGGTTCAGAAATGTCCCTAGTAGAGTATGAGACTGGTTATGGACTTCCAGACTGTGTCTATGTCAGCCACAGCTATGCTTGAGCCGTAAATCAAATGAAACGTGTTTTTATTACTGTGATAAAAATTTGGAAATTGATTGGTCTCATTGTTTTTCAGAACATTACTTTATTGTGTTTCACAGAAGGAAAATTCACGACGAGACCTTCAGAAGGCCGCTGGCGTCTGGAGAAGGCCTGCAATTGAGCAGTCTCTGGTTCCACAGAACAAAACCTACTGCTTTCATTACTTTGATTTATTATTGTTTTGGTTCCTTTATTTCTCTAATACATACACGATGTGCGATGCAGTTGGTTTCTTTCCTCAAATTAGATTTACCAGTAAATGACAGCAGTTTCACTAGAAATGTCCCGTGCAGCATATAGGCCACGTCCACATCCACTATCAATCACATCAGGTAATATCTCAGACACTCCGGGGGCTACTTAAACAAGAAACAACATCTGCAGCAGTGAGTTCTTAAACCAGAAACATCTGAAATGGCAGCATCATAAAATTTACCTCTGTGAGTAATGGCAGACAGGGATACAAGTCTCAGGCCCAGCCTTACCTCTAACGTATTACCTCTGCTCCTGCTACTCCCCAGAGACTGCAGCTGCTCTCTGCAGGATGGAGCACACAAGCCAACAAAAACCTGTATTTGCTGCTGTTGGCAGCCTGTGAGAGCAACAGGTAAAAAGGGAAATCAGTCATATACCATCCATTCTGTGGAAGCATTTCAGGGGGTTTTTCAACCTGCAAATGGGGATTCTCTGAAAAAGTGTGGGAAGGCATTTGTCTGTTTGGGAAGCAGTGCTGGAGGATGGTCCTAGTGAGGTTCACTGGAGATAAAGAAAAGGAGTGTCTTCTAAGGTTCAGGATGATAGCAGATAACTGTAGAGAGGAGAATGAAATAGAACATTTATGCACATTTATGAAAAATGATCTTCTAATCAAATGAATACTTTGTCATCTTATTTCAAGAAAAACTAAAGAATCTGAATGTTAAAGTCTTTATCCCCAGTTCTGATAGTTTTTTAATATTCTGGAACATCACAAGTAAAAAAAAAAAAAAAAAGAATAAGCTTAACAATAGCAGAAAGACAACAAAACCAAAGCAATACAAAACAAACAAAACCAAAAGCAAACAATTAAATAATTAAGTCTCCCAGGGGAACATGAAAACCCATCAACCTCTCTAGTGAGTTTGGAGTAAAATAATTCTCCAGTAAAAATGCTTGATGTTGTTCTTTTTAATACTTCTCCATTGGAGTATTTTTTAAACGGTATTACAGCCATATTATATTCTTTGCAGGTTGTGCTGGTGTCAGTGGACAGAATCCCAGGCTTGCCATGGTCTGCAGGCCATCAGCAGCTTCCACTCAGGGAAGGTAACTGGAGTTGGAGCCAGGTGTAGCCCATCCCACAGGTGACATGCTCACTATAAAGGTGGAAGTTTGCTGAGGAGGGAGGCTCTTCTGCTTGGATTCCTTCTCCTGAGGATGTTTTTCCTGCTCGCTGGGTTGAGTATAACTTTATTTATAAGGGCACTGGGTAGCAACACATTTCCATTGCTTTACCATAATCCGACAATAAAATTCGTCATTAGACTGAAAAAACAGACGGACTTAATCTAAGATATTAACAGCAACCTGGTTCTTGACAGTCAGCTGTGAATAAATAGATGGTAGGGAACAAAGTCTTTGACAAATATCTCTGACAGGTAATTATTATTTTCCTTAAAAGTTTCCTTTCTCAAAGCAAGGTCAATGCAGGAAGATATGTGAAAATGAATAAAAAGAGAGAGCTGTCATTTGACAAAGTCTTTGCTATCAAATTAACTATGCATTTATGTCAAGGTTATAACAGCAGGATTGTAACACATTACGTAAGCATCTTGGTTCAATTCTGTTTAATCTTTACAGCATGAGTGTCTATCTGACATGTCCTAGACCATAAGCTGCAACTATGAGGAGCATTTATGTACTTCAGAATGTGGAATGACTAGGACAAATGGATAACACATAGCATAATAGGAGAGAACTCTTATACACTGCTTATCTCTGTTAAAAATATTAATTCTTTTCCATCAGCCTAATGGATAGTTGTATTTTAAGTGATATAGAGAAAATGAATATTGTATTTTTCAGTGAGTCTTTAAAATTATACATGCACACATGTATAATTCCTTCCAAAGGCATGGTTTAAATTCTTTATTCTATAAAAACGTTAACTATTTTTCATATCTAGCTCTGTGTCTGTATAAATAATAGGTCAAGTTTTACTCATTAATTGTATACACTCTTCATCAGCACCCTAAAGAAAAGAACAATGCAGTTAATAAGATGAAGAATTGGAATAATGTATTTTTATTCATTTCTGTGCTACTGTAAATGTAATTATTAGTCTTATTGGCATAAAAGGTTTTGTATGAATGCCAGGAAACAAGATTTATCAAGAATGATCTTTTTCATGAACTGACAGTATGTCTGCTCAGTGAAGACATGCTGTACTTTCTGACAGTGTCATGAAAAACAAAACATGATTTCAGCCCATCAATGAAAAAGAGAGTGTTACCCTCAAAAGCCATGGTGAAGTAAGTTATGCCCTTTGAATCACTTAAAATTGTATGCTTTATAAATACTGCTTCATCTGGTGCAAAACAAAATGATAGATACTGTATTTCAAACTAAGCATTGCAAAATTGATTAGTTTACTAAATATTATGGCATCATACCATACAGAAGTGTCAGAATGAAACATTAAATACATAGAGCTTATGAATAAAGATATTAGCTGCTGAACTGCTGAACCAGCACGTCTGCATAGAGCTGAAATCTGGTATTGAAATGGTCTGTGGTAGTGAAAAAATGGCATCAGCTCACCTTGGGGTGTCTGAGGCTGTTAGTCAGCCTGTGAGTGACAACTGGAGTTGAAAATACAGGTGCCACTTTGTTTAAGCAGGGGTGTACATGAATGTGCTAAAGTAGGTCACCACCACCACTCGCCCTCCAGACTGATGAGTGCAAGGCAGAGAATAAAATGAGCTCTGGATCTTGACTGACAGAAACAGTCTCAACAGAGAGAGCATCAGAAATGCCCATGTAAGGCTGTATAAAATAATTATGATCTAAAATACTTATCAAGGAGCTTTTCCTGGAGAGTTTTGAACCGTGACCTTGATTCTCTTTTAAGTAGTGACAAGGTTAAATTTAGGATAATAATACCTCACATCTCAGCCAAAACACAACTGATCTTGCCAACCAAAGCAACGTGAGGCCGGGAGTAGAAAGGTCTGTGGAATAGCAAGCAACTGGCTGTTGTGTTTGCTGCTTTGTGATTAAAATAAAGGATAGTGCTAGATTATAATCTTACATTTTTAAACAAATGCAAATAATGATCCAACTTAAAAGGAGAGCAAATGTAATGGGTTAAGATTGTATCAAGTTAATAATTATACTGAAGGGAGAACCCAATGATGAACCCCAAAAAATGTCATCCTTTTGTTTTAAGCTGTATGAATGTATGATAATTGGAAGCAAGAAAGGAAATCTATTCATTCCTGGTAAATAAGGCAATGACTAGAACATACCTAGGCACTAAGTTCCATTTCTTTTTTGCTGAGACAACAGTTTTCCCAATGGAGAAAAAACGAGTGGTGCTGGAGTAACAGGGTTCTTAATGTTAGCATACTTCTTCAGACATCTCTAAAGGGCATCAAATAAGCAGAAGTGGCAGCCTACTTAGAATCAATACTGTGTGCAGTGAAAACTACTACAAATAAAATAACAGAAGCACCCCTGCTACAGGGGAACTAAAGAAAACTCAATTGGAGGAGTAATTACAGGCTTTAATGTTTGTATTTGCATTTTGTCCACTCATACAAAATATCCCCCTGGCATCCAGTTCAGTCTCTGGCTGGAAAAGTATTGATGATTTCAGCACAGAAGATGAGTTCCATGGTTTAAAGCATAATTTGTGTCCCGAGGAAAGAGGGCTCTCTGAGCATAGCTGCATAGGATGGATCTCTAGTGCTTCTTTGACCATTGCTGGTGGAGAGGACAAGAGGATTTCATAGTTCTGAAAGTTGTCTCCTATCACCACTAGTAAATTAGCTTGTGAAGAGTCATTTGTGAACTGTATGGTCGCATCTACACCATTTCATTAAACAAGAAGATCATTGTACTGTTTTATTCAGTTCTTTTCTAGCAGTAGTATCAAAATAGGGAAGTTTTTGGTCTGAGATGGTGAGGAAAGTAGAAATATCCCAGTATATGAAATGATGCAAGCCTTTCCCAGCTGTAGGTTACAGCTTCTCCAGTACATTGCAAGTGTTGCTCAGATTATTGGCTGCCAGGAGGACAAATGATCCATGGAATTGGGCACTATCAGTGGTCACTATCTTCCAGGGACTGAAATGGCCTCAGCTTCCCATGCTTGAGAAGAAAAGGATTTGAGGGGTTATTGACACAGGACAGATTTCGGAACGTTTACTTTGCCACAACCCTCCAAGCAGCTGCTTCTGCCTTTTTGATTATCCATTTATTTCATTTTTAAAAACTAAAAATCAGAGTTTAAAAATATCCTCCTCAAAAACAGACCAACATGGTTAGGTGTAATTGCCTAAATATTTTAGGAAGAATAAGGACCATGTTTACTCTGAAATACTTTTGGATATAGGAGCTTACATCAAAAGAAGCACCCTTGAATCTATGTGAAAACTATTATTTGACTGACACAAATGCAAGAAGCAAAGTTTCTACTGAAAGCTTTCAGTAGCATTTAGATTCCTAAACACTAATTCAGAAAAAAAGAATAATTTGTGCTTTACCTCTGTTAGCAGATAAATAGTACATATAATTACTCCTCTTATTAATTTCCATTTTGTGCAAATTTTCGAGCTCTTGAGCCAACGTATTTTAAAATGCATTATCTAGGCTCATACTAAAAAATTAATGTCTAACCTTATCAGATTCCCTAAGGAAGACAGGTACAACCAGCTTTCCACTGGGGCTTTAGGGAAAGTAGATGCACTGCTTTGATGTCAAGACTGACTGAATCATCAGCTGCCCACAGCCTACATTTCTCTGAAACAGCAAGAGTTTCAGAAAACATATTATACTCATATTATAGGACAAGGTGAACCCAGCAAAAGACTCTGTCTAAAGTTAGCTCTCTCTGGAGAGATGACTTTATGCCATATTTGTGTCACCTCTTAATGGTAGAATTTGCACATTCTGTAAGTCCTCTGCTGTCTGGACACCAGTACAAACTGACAGCAGACAAGCAAACAGGGCTGCTGCTTCTGCAGAAGAAAATTAAGGGTTTTTCTAATCTATATTTTGTTTTCGGATATCCTTCACATGCCAAGAATTTTGCTTGCCTCGGGTTTTTTTGGAGGGTTTTTTAGTATTTCATATTTCATTATGGCTGCATAAATGACAAAATATCTGATAGCTAAGAGGTAGAGAAACAGCGGGATAAATACCATGATGCATAGACAAAAATTTCCTGAATTTAATAGGAAGAATGCTTTGTGCAGGGTTGTGCATGCAATATTTGTAGTGCTTAATTATTACTATGCAGTTCAGTGCAGTCTTTAAATGAAAATCTAGAACACATGAGCTTCAGCTCCTAAACACTGTGGCAGTCTTTGTTTAACTGCAGTTTTAAGGACTAGAGCATCAGAAATCCTTTTTGGGTTTTGCTTTCTTTGTAAATTTCCACTAATTTTAGTTAGTTCTAAGTGGATATTTGGAAGACAATTTTATTTTCTGGAATTTCAGGCCTTACTGAAGAATGAAAATTCCAGTTCCTAAATACAGTTTTTAAATTGTAGTGTTCTTGTATGACTTGTATGTTTGTCTAAACTTGCTTTGGTCAGTGGCTCCTCTGTCCCTCCTAAAGTTACCATTGCATTGTCTCCTGAAGAGTGCTTCACATTTAACATTTTACACATATAGACAGAAACAAAAACATGCACCAAGTGACCTTGAATCTTCCCCAGATACTTCCACTATCCCATTTCTTTGATGCATGAAGGTTCCTTAAACATTTCCCATTTTTGTCTCAATGAACTCAAAAGAATAGCTTCTCTTTTTCAGAATAAAAATATTTCCTTTTGTCATTTAGGCCTTTTTTCCTAATTACTGATGAATACTTGTGGAAGATATGTCATTTTCAAGCCTCACTGCTGCTGTTATAAATGTTCCTGCCCCTTGGCTGCCACTGGAAGCAGATGGTAGGCTGACAAGATCTATTTAAGTTCTGAGTGCCTTGAAGGAAGTAAAAGCAGTAAAGGAAGGTAATTTGAAGTGTGGTGGGTATAAATCATACCTTCATCAGCATAATTGTAAAACTAGGCTTTGATCCTGGAAGATAAACTTCTCACACAGGGATCTGTGCTTCATATCACAATATGTGTCAGTACTTTGTCAGAAAGCCTCCGGTGCAGATGCTTTGCCAAGGACTTCAATGTCCCATGCCTCACTTGTTGCCAGTCCCATGCCTCCATCCTCCCTGAGACTGGAGAAAGCAGCTGTGCTGGATCAGACCAACAACCCCCTCAGCCTGATATCCCCTCCTTGACTATAGCCACAGCTATGCTTATTTCAAAATAAACATATAAAATACAATCAGGAGAATACTAGACTAGACCAACAGGGCATTTTTCTGTCAAAGGATATTCAGAGGTTCTGCTCTCACACTTCTCTTGTTCATATGTGCAGGATTTCAGAATTAGGGGTAATAGGATAATAACTTGCTTAACCCAAAGGAAATTATAGTAATTTTACAGTCTCTAGTAAGTTAACATTAGCAAACTGTGATCATCTCAAATGTTTATGAGTTAATGATCTTTGTTTTCAGCAGACTCAGAATGGAGACTGCTTAATGGGTGTCAGTAACTCCTGCTGACAAGCACAGTGAAAGATATATGCTTCCCTGAAAATACATTTATAAACAGTAATATTTTATATGCACATAGTGTGTTTGATTGCAAGAATGTATAGAGACAGACACAGGAACACCAGGAAAGAATTACATTTAACTGGTTTTTTTTTCTCTCATCACTTCAGTCTGTGGAAGAATAGATCAGGCCTGTGAAGAGTGGAATTAGATTATTGTCTGCTTCACTGAATTGCTTTGTGAGAAGGTGAGGGTAAGGAAAATTAGAGACTCTTTTACCTTTCTCTATCTGTCCAATACAGGGGAAAACATATCACTTCTGAGGAAAGAACTTGAGTATTTGATCTCAAGATCTAATTAGTTCTCAAATATTTGCAGAAAGTTATGGCAAAGTTGAGATTAAAACATAGCTGTGGCATTTTAAAAGCATGTGTGCAATTGCTTTGCGTCAACTTCATCATTTCAATGCCTTTTTTAAAAGTTAAATGGTTTTGTACTTTTTTAGGATGCTTGTATCTATGTCTGCATTTTGTATTTTGCCTCTTTCTCTACAACGGTCAATATCTCATGTAACAGGATCTTGAAGTTGGGATGCAAAATTCATGTTTAGGCTCTTGAGAATGAGTCTTGATTCTGAAAAAAATATTACAGAAAAAACAGTAAAAGATATTTTCTCCTCACAACAAATATGTAAGAACCTAAGTAGCATGTTATGCTAAATATTTGTAAAGCATTTTATGTAAATTTTAGAAAATTTTCCCTCTTAGAACTACAAATAGAGTTGTAAACTGAGATCAGCCCCTCATGTTTAGATTCAACTGTTTAAGATTCTTGTGCATTATGAAAGAAGTTGTAATAAGATATTTAGATCATCATGTCTTTATTTTCTTCATTCTATACTCAACATATGTTCCCATCACTTATTCTATGGTATCTTAATCAGAATTTACTTCTGGATTTTCCTTCAGCAGCCATCACTACTGGATATGAAAATGCAAACCTTTTTTAATGTATCACCCTAACTCTTATGTCAAGAAAGGAATTCCATTTTGCCACTGGAAGACAAGAACAGGCAAAGTAAGTGTGAAAATGTTCTGCAAGACCGGGTTCCTAATTGAGCATCTCTAGTAGCTGTTGTTTGCACAATGCTTAGCACTGAATAGCACTTCTTGTGTCCAAAATGCAGCTCCTGCTCATGGCTGCTGTTACTCTAGCTGAGCAGCATGTCCATCAGTTAGTGAGCAGGTAACACCTAATAGTGACCATCTGTGCAAAGACAAGTTAACCAACCTGACATAGGAGTTTTCCATAGAAACATTCATTTGCTTTAACTAATGAGACCTTTTCTCTCTGCTTGCAATCACATTAGTCACTGGGTACATGCTTCTAAATTCAGCAACAAGCAAGAGTCCTGCAATCAGCTGCTCTTCACCACGGAATGCTGGCTTACAGTCATGGACTCATTGAGGGGCTAGGGCTGGAAGGGACCTCCACTGAAGGAAAAGGAAAGGGAAAAATTGTCTGTGATCATGTCAAGTGACATCGTGTAAAGGAAACCTCAATTCTGACATTAAAAAAAAAAACACAACAAAAACAAAACCAAATATTTTGTTTTTACGTTTTGACAAAGCTGTTTTCATAAAACCATTATCATCAATGTCTTTTAATTGTCCATTTAAACTGTTATTTCTGCTGTTCATGGGGCAAAATTATACAGCTTCAGTATACTGTTAATTAATAACAATTTGCCCATAAAAATAATTCCACACACAGGGCAGATTGCAAGATAATTAATATACTTTTTCTGATAGTTTTTATTTTTCAGAATCTGCTACATCTGATGCACTTCTTCTGCCTTGTTATGACTCTCAAAAGAACAGTGTGTCTGTCAGACAGTCTGTGATTTGTGAACTAGACTAATTTTATTTCTCATTACTGGCTTTTCTGTAGTTGTTACTTTAAATTCCCTAATTACTGTCTTTATTTTCATTCCCCCTCCACCAGGGAAAAACAATGATAAAAGTATCCTGGCAGTTTCCTAAGATAAGGTTCCTCTCCTGTCCTTTGCTATGTGGCAAGAAGAGCATTCCTTTTTACCTGCTCCTCTGAACAATGCCTTTTTGCCACTTCAGATCCATTTCCTTCCTTTTGTCTCTTCTCCTTTTACCCTGTGTTTTATTCTCTGCACTCCTGCTAAGACTTCTTCATCTTTGTTACTAGGTCATCCATCACAGCTGCCAGGTATTCTACCTCTTTTTGGCAGCCAGGCTCCATCTCCTCCTTCTATTATTAGACACTTTTGCCATCTCGAGTGCCAGGCACTCTCCACATCTAACAGCTAATGTATTCAGCAGAAGAAAACATTATTACAACTTACTGTTATTTTCCTACAAAACAAAATAAACATCATAAAACCCAGACGTTCATATTTATTCACATAGAGGAATTTCTAACATAATATGTTGTAAAAAAAAAAAAAGTAGTATCAATTACAGTATATTGTTGAGAAAATTAAGGAATGAAGAAAACTGCACCTATAAAAGTATATATTTGGGCAAATACTTGCATTCCCACAGGCACAACAGCTTTGTCATCCACTCAAATGTGTCATTAGTTGATGAATCAAAAATCAAGCTCTTTGATACACTTAATAGAAGAAACCTTTTTTTAAAACAAAAAGGAGACAATATTTTTATTTGGCAGCTGGAATAATAAAAATGAAACAAGCACCAAGCATTCCTCCAGATTCCATGTATTTCTTTTAGACACCAACACTATATCAAGGTTTCCCAAGTCAAATGAAAGGGAATAACGACACTTTTAAGCTAGTATTCAGAACAATAAACAAGACTGCTCTCACTTTTCTCTGTGGAAACAAATAACCAAATGTTCAGGCATTGCAATGTCTTTGTACTGAATCCACTCAGCACTAATGCATGGGCTGGAGAACCTCTGACAGGAGAGGACAAAGAATGTGATGCCTGGGAAATTAAGGCCTTTATTATACTCATAGTGTGTGTAAGTATGTGGCTTTATATGTGTGTGTTTGCATATGTGTAAATTAATGGTCATTTTATTCGTTTGTGAAACTACTTGAGGCTCTGTTACAGCTTTTTCAGGATGCTCTTACTGAAGTCAATAAAAGGTTTGGGGTAAGTTTGATGTAGCATCTATAAAGACAACATCACTTCAACTCTGGCAGTTCGTTAACTTTTCCTTAAGAATCATTTTCCTCCTCTGCTTCTCTTACATGTTTAGTACAACAGAATAATATATGGCTTCATTATTTAAGGTTTTACTACAGCAGTGTAAATCTCCTTGTTAACAAAGACATGAAGATGCTTGATTGTCTCATTCAAGAATTCTTTAAGCAACAACTTAAACTAAGAGCTTAAGGCTATAAATAACTCGTGCAGTTCTGTGGCACAGAAAAATTAACATTGCCACTGTCCTTGGCAATTTTCTGAGACCTCTCAGTGCTATTTTTATGGAGATCTAAATTGGTCTTAGATTATTCTCTTTACTGTGTTTTTAAAGTGTATTTGACTCTGTGAAAGCAGACAGATTGGAATATGTGGAGTCTTTTTTTATTATTTTTTTTGTAATATCTGATAAGTAATAAGAGGAAATAAAATTCTTGCATCTGAGTTACTGATATGGTTTGCCCTAACGTGAGACCCGCTGAAGGATGAATGCAAATTGTTCTTTGATCCCATTCTGTCTTCTTTTCCTTTTGTACAGAGAAAGCCAACCAAGTTGTTAACAAATATAAGCTGTCAAAGTGTTTTCCTTTGTTTTGTTGGGGTTTTTTTTTTGTTCATTTTCTGATGTGCAATATTGGGCCCATAGAAACCAGACTGAGATCAATGCATTTCAATATGAAGCATGAAACAGCCTCCTGAAAGCAATATCTCTCCTTTAATAGTTTGTGTTTAGTAGTGGAAGGCTGATGTCTGCTTTTATAAATCTGATCACTACCCCTGAAGCAGTCATGCAATCTCTAATTTTAAACATAAAAACATTTCCAGATATAAAGATTGTTAAGAAGTTGTATAACCTGATGTGACCTGATGTGCTGTGGTATTATGTTCTCAGAGAAAACACTGGGGTGGAATCACTGCTCTAGCCTTCAGTTATTTCCATTTTTATGGACTGTTTTATCATTTTTTTATTAGAAAGCGATTTCAATATTGTCCTTTCATATTTGTTAGTCTGAGGGCAGCAAGATGAAAAATATTCAGTGTTATCCTTTCTCTTTAATAACATAAAGTGGTTTTTTTTTTCAATAGAAAGCAATCTCCATCCCTGATTTTATTTTGCTGTGCAACAGAAAATATGTTTTGATATGTAATAGAAAGCACATCTACTTTAACTACTTTTCCATGAAATTATAAAAAAACATTTTGAACAGATGACAGCCTTAATCTGGACTTTAGGGTACATAACAGATCTTTAGTGCTTACAAAGATTAAAAGAAAGAAAATTTTATTGAAATATAAATAGTATGTAGTTAGCTAGAACTTATTTTAATTCACCTCAAGAAGTGATTCATAATTTAAGGTTGCTCTAGTTCACTTTTTTCAATGGGTTCTAGTGGTGTGCTGTTTTCTAATCCCCAAACTGAGTGTCCAGTGTAAAATGACTTATCAATGGGAATTACTTTCTTGTGAGTGATATCTGCTCTAGGAAGATTTTTGCAATCTCTGGGGTTGCAAAATGCACTTTATGACCCCTGCATAATGGCATGCTTGCATAGATGGATCTTACCTGTAGACAGCTACACTTCTGAGGAAAAAATGTAGTTAAATTAGAAAAACACAGAAAAAAAACCCTATACTAGTGATATGCTAAATAAGTATATTTATTTTCAAGACCTAGCTCTTAGCTGGTTAAGTAAAAAATCTGTTTGCCATAAACCCCAGAATATTATTACAGGATCTTAGTTCAATTCAAGTTATAGACCAGCTGTTGAACTCCACTATCTTTAAATCATTCTTTATTTCTCATTTCTGCAACTGCATTGAATAATGTAGAGTTATGTGGGAATGTTTTCTATTTAGTCTAAATGTATGTGTAGAAAATGAAACATCTCAGTGCATTTGTGGACAAATCTAGGCCACGGGATCTTTATTGTCTGCTGATTCTTAATGTAGTACTTGCAGTCTGAAATCATGAGATACCTTTCTGTTTAACTACACTCATTTTATTTTATGTCATTATCCACAAAATCCTTTCAAGATTACTTGGTCACCTCCAAGGACAACAAGTCTGAAGGCTAAAGCTGTATCAAATCCATGGAAGGAATAGAAAATAAAACACGTTATTTTCTATTTTAAGGGAAAAATAGTTCTGCCCACAACAGGCTAAAGTGGAACATTCTCAGTCACATTAATGCATTCAGGGATGAAACACAGTTGGCAGTTATGTCTCAGTACAAACCAGCCTTTTAATGGCAGTTATGATGGTGATGTTGCAGATTTTCTGCATTACAGTTATCTTTAAACACTTCCACTTTAGAAGTCCATAAAGAGAAATTTAACTTTTACCTTACCTGTTGATCTTTATGTTTTAATCTCTTTTGGTCCAATAAAATGTTATAATCTGGACAGTATTACATTTGTTGAAGTGCGTTAAAGTACTTTTTAGTATAGTCTCTTGAATTTAGTAGTTTATAACATGTTGTTCATTATCACTTCACAACTAAACTGCACAAGACAGAGTTTTTATTGCTTGTTATATTGACAAGAATGCACTACAGATGCCTTATATTTTAATGGTGTTTTAATAATGGTTATAATGGCGTGACATGAATTTACGTTCAACAAAGATTTCCTCATCAATATCATTAGTAAGCAGACAAAAGCAACTGGTAAAGACTTTCAGACTCACCTAAGAATGGTCACTTAGAAATTGCAGCATGCTAAACCAGAACGTCCTCATTTCTGCTTACTAGACACGGAACAGAGTTTCCATAATAAACCTCAAGTGAGTTTCAATTCCAGTTCAATTTCTCCCTATCTTAGCAAGCTTCTTCAGCATGCTCTTCAGCATAATTCCCAGTGTGAAACTTCTGCTGAGTTTATTTGGATGCCATCAAGTTCAACAGTTGGTCTACCCAACTGCAATGAGCTTCACATTGCAGAAGTCAGGAGTCTCCCACTGGAAGGCTACAGATACATGCCAGCTGTTTTTGGAGATCCTGCTCTTCTGTGACTACAAAACTAGAAGCAGAACAGAGCATGGCCGTGTTCTTCTCCAGGACTAAGAAGAAAAGGAAGGGCTTAGCCCAGTCAGGGAAGGGCTTAGCTAAGGCAGGGAGAGATTTTGCATGTCTGAAGGGTGGATGTCAAGTAGAAAGGGCCATTCTCTTTTCAATGGTACCTTGTGATAGGAAGAGGGGCAAAGGTTACAGACTGGAACACAGGAATTTCCACTTCAACATGAGAAGAAACTCCTTTACTGTGAGGGTGATGGAGCACTGGAGCAGGCTGCCCAGAGAGGTTGTGGAGTCTCCTTCTCTACAGACTTTAAAGACCCGCCTGGATCTGTTCCTGGGTGACTTGGTCTAGGTGCCCCTGCTCTGGCAGGGGGGTTGCACTAGATGATCTTCTAGCTCCCTTCCAACCCCTGACACTCTGTGATTCTATGATCCAAAGACACATCAACTTCCTTCTCCCCCTGAAATGCTGACCTCTCCTGATCACATAAACCTCATTGTCTTGGGAAGCCTGGATAAAAATGAAAGGGAAATAAGAGAACTTATCAAAAAATATCTTTAATAAATTAGTCTTAAGAGAGGTAATGGTGCTGTCTAGGTTGCTTTTTATTGCCTACTGCACCTTATGCATAGAAATGGGTACTTAAAAACTTAAAATTACTAAGGATTGCCCTATTAATTGTCAAGCAGGTGGCAATGGAGTAGAATAGTTTATGTTTTGTTATAGCTCCAATCAATGATTAATTTGAACGAATTCAGGGTGGGAGGGAAGATCCATTTATTTTGTTTAGCACTTGATTAACTGTTTTTGCTTGGTTTTCTTCTGCGTTTTAATTTTCTGTAATCAGAGCACTTAGCTATCAGGATGACAGGTGGTTATAGAAACTAGAAAATTAAACAAATAAACCAGTCATTTAAGCTTCTCTATGCATCCCTAGGATATCTGGCCTCAGAAAGTATTGCCTTCCTTGCACAAAGAACCTGGAAAGATGCTGCAGCCCAGAACAGGCACTGTACATTGTTTCTCAGAGATACCTGCAGAATCTGCTTTGTCCTCATCCAAAGTTTGAGTCTTTTCTTTAAAATAACAAGTAACTTAAGAATAGAATAAACATAAAAGACAGGACTCTCACATAGTCCAGGTTTTTGACCTGTAGTATTTTTTAATTTTCTTCAAAATAGGGGTTTCCAACCTCACTCAGCCAGGGTGAGTCAATCTTCTTAGTATAAAGGAAGGGAAAAGAGGACTTTTGTTTGTCAAAGTCCTTCATTCTAGTGGAAGTGGAAGAATTACTCTCCTTTCAATAGTGCTTCTGAAATGAAAATGCAGACATTTGCCAGGGTCTTTGAAGACTGAGAAATCTGTCAACAGCTCCTTAGAGTTTATTGAATTTGAATCATCTCGGTGAAATGTTTTCAATTTGATGAATGATAAGGACACTTGCTTATATTTGGTTTTGTTATATTCTGGGACTGGAACTGAGGCTGTTCTTATCAGATGGATGTTTTCTTTATTCCAGGTTTTTGAAGGACAGGAAAAAAGTTAGTTCTAGGTACAATAGGTATAAAGTAGTATAATTATTTACTGAAGAGACTTACAAATACATTTTTTGCATCCATATAGTCTTACATGTATTTGTATTATGGTAACATTTACAGAAATTGGGTTACATAGCACAAGTGTACCTATTTAGAAACATCATTGTATAAGACAAGAAACGATTTACAGTAGCATTAATAGAGTTTTACAGGAAATTACTTTTTTTTTTTCTTTTGAGATGGCCACCTCAGCAGAAGTATATCAGAAAAAACAGATATTAACATATATACAACTTCTCTGGAATCTGACCAAGCTAAAATATAAATCACCATCTTCCTGCAGATTGAATTAATCTGTTACCCTTCTGCTTCCATAGTATGCTACCTGCTGTTGGAATGCACTTCACCCTGATTCTGTTCCTTTCCATCGATCATCTTTGCTCATATTTCCCTGTAAGGATACTCACTGCATTTTAGTAATGCCATCAAGGGCAAAGACACTCTCTGCAAAAATGGTCAGGTACACTTCTGTATTCAGCAAAGTCATCCTAGGCTACGTTTAAGTCTGTTAAGTTTTATAAGAAATATTGTAAACTGTTTCTATAGCTTTTTTTTTTTCCTTAACACCATCTACGTTCTGTAGTCCTTCTAGAAAAAGATACTCGAGGGTCTTGAATGTCTGCATTGATAAAAGAATACATTTGTTCTGATAAAATGTCATTGAAATAATCTCAGAGGAAATTTGCCATTCAGTAGAAAACAGCTGTCTGTGTCCATGGCTTTTGTTATAGGTGACTTTGAACATTCTGATTTTCTAGTGAATATGGCCAGCATCACAAGGCACCTGTGGCTAGAGGGTGTGCTTATGACAGTAGAGCAGAATGAAGTGATAATATAAATACAGGTTTGGTGTTGCTCATGCTGCTGCCAGTAGCAGTTTGTGACAGATGGCTATTTCTGAAAACCATTGTTACAATTCTGAGGGGTTTCTTTTATGTTTGTATTTGTTTAGTTGGTTGGTTTTTTTCTGAACTTTTTATCACTAGCTCTATGAATAAATTTTTGTCTGTGCTTCTAGTCAAACAGCTTGCTAGGGGAATGTGGAGAATCTGATCAGACAACCTTATCTACAGATTGACTGGGCAGAATTAGAGCCCTTTAAAGCTGATCCGAAACTGCTGCTGGAACATACAAAATGAGAAGATGACACTTTTAATAGAAGGAAGATGAGAAAAGAATGACCGAGGCTTTGTCTGCACTGCCTTTGGTAAACAGGCTGAAAGTCAGGCTTGATTTTAGACAGAGGCTGGCTCAAGCAAGCTCTACAACAAAGGTGTGGGCTGCGGAGGAGTCTCCCCTCTGACCGCCTGCAATGGGCCCTGCCCCAGTCTCCTGCTGGGCAGTTTGTTCCTTCGGGTCACTCTGGGCCCAAGTTTGGAAGCAGATGTGCAATGCAGGTGGTCAGTGGATCTGGCTTCAGCACACAGCAGTGTGCCCCAGTCAGCTCCAAGACAGGGTGGAAGCGATGTTGACTTGAAATGATAAGCCCCCTTTCCTCCAGATGCTTAGAGATGGCGGCAAGGCCAAGCTGTCCCATCACCTTTCCAGGGGTGGAGGTGAGGCTGACGGGCCTGTAGTTACCCGGGGCCTCCTTTCTGCCCTGGTTGAAGACTGGGACAACGCTGGCCTTCCTCCAGTCCTCAGGCACCTCTCCTGTTCTCCAGGATCTCTCAAAATTATGGAGAGTGGCCTGGCAATGACCTTTCCATCTCCCTCATTACTCGTGGGTGTATCCCATCAGGGCCCGTAGACTTGTGCATGTCCAGTTTGCTCAACTGGTCTCTAACCCAAGCCTCTTCAACTGAGGAAAAATCTTCCTTCCTTAGTTTCCTGTAAGGGAAATGTAATTTAATGGACTACATTAGTAAAATATTGTCTTAATAAAGGATTTTAAAATTAACCAGCCAGGCAGAGGTACGACTTAATAAAAATTATTGAATGCCTCTGACTGAGGGATCTGAAAGCTGTGTGATAAAGCAAGCAAGAGGTGGACAGAACTTTACAGCCATGCTGGAAGTATACCTCTTCTTTTTGTCAGGTTTCCAGGCTGCCTTTATTTGTACCAGTGTTAAGTGTCAGGATGTTTATGTTTATCTAAACATAAACATAAACATTATATTTAACTAGTTCTAAATTCTTATTTTTTTCCTCTTTGAAGCAGGTTGAATTGAATCTTACTTGAGAATGGAAGAAAGTAATTATTAAGAAAAAATCTTCAGGTGCTGAGGGAAGATAAAGACAGTAGGTCAAAGACAAATGCAAGAGTGATTTCAGTTTTCAGGTAGAGGTGAAGTATACAGAATGCAAAATTGATTTATATAGTACTGGGTCAAACTGCAGGTGAACCACAGATAAAATTCCATTAGAATGAATATATGACAGAGATGATACTTTAACTCCTAGGTTGTAAATGATAGTGTTTCTGCACTCAGACAATGAGCAAATTACAGCCAAGAGCAGATTGAGTGAGCAGATTTATATGAACAAGTAGTGTTCTTTTAGCAGTAGAATAAATTATGCCATTAGCAAATGCTCACTCATATTTATTATGTACAAATTATTAAATTATCCGTATGCTTTGCACATGATGCTACATTGTCTTGTTAATAAAAATTCTTCTCCACAGGTATAGTACTACAGATTGCAAGGACCATGAGTCACAAGTGATGGTTTACAAATCAGACCTACTGGGGCAAAGCAGTTTAGCAGTGAGTATCTCATTCCACGGCATATAAAAACACCCATATGAAACACTTGGGCTGAAAACATTTCAGTTTGCCAAAGGTGACGAAAAAAACTTCAGATTCATATACAACATATTCTTACTGCACTGCAGCAGTACTCTGCACCCTCGTGTTTATGACAGTTGATAGAGCATAACTGTGGAGAAGTAAGATGACATCTCTGAAGTGCAAATAGCTGGAAAAACTTCCTGCTACCATTCTAGCAGGTTGTGGTATATATTCCAACTCAGCAAATAACTTCATTAATGCATTTAAAGGTAAACTGACCAAAGTCCTGGTGAATGTAGAACTGAGGAAGCTTCAGAAGTAGCTTAATTAGCTCATATAGTTCCATGTTATTTCCATAGTTCTATGTTATTTCCAGCTTGTGCAGTTTTAGAATATTAAATGAAATTACTGATCTTTTAGTAGAGCATTATTAGGGGAGGAGTGGCTGGAAACTGCCCGTTGGAAAAGGACCTGGTGCTGCTGGTGAACCAGAGAATGGCAATGAAGGTGTTAAAAGGGCTGGAGAAAATGCCTTATGAGGAGCACCTGGGGGAGCTGGGGTTGTTGTTCTGGAGAGGAGGAGGCTGAGAGGAGACCTTATTGCTCTCTGCAACTCCCTGGAAGGCATTGGAGTGAGGTGGGTCTTGCTCTTTTCTCCCAGTTTACTAGTGATACACAAGAGAAAATGGGTTTCAGTTGCACTAGGGGAAGTTTAATTTGGAAATTAGGAAAACTTTTTTTTTATGGGATTGTGGTTAGGCACTGGAACAGGCTGCCTAGGGAGGGGCTGGAATCACCATCCCTGGAGATGTTTAAAAAGCATCTAGATGTGGTATTTCCAGACATGGTTTAGTAGTCCTGATAATATTTATTAGATGGTTGGATGTGATGTTCTTGTTCCAACCTTAACGATGCTAATATTTAGGAAGGATTCCACTGCCCACCAGTGAAAGGGAAATCCAGTGGTAGGAAAATAAATGGATTGCCAGTTCTTTTTTTTAATAATAATAATTGGATGTGGCTTCACACTGATTGAGGGCCTCCTACAAGCTGGTAATCGAAAGAATATCACTGCTACATACAAGGGTTTTTAGATATTGGAGTATGCCTTTTGTTCCAGTCTCTTCTGGGCTTACACAGTCACTACTTATGGAGGACTGTATACATGGAGTTGTGTGTATTCTACTTCCTAGTGATAATTTAAGTTAATATTTGAGATAATATTTGAATATTTCTCTGCTTTGAGCATATTGGAATGAAGGAATAGCAAATATATATCCAATATATATATACAACATATGCACTGTTATTAAAAGAAGCTGTTTGAAATTGGGGCAGGTCTTGTTTATGTTAGTTTTTCTGCTCTATTATTCAACTGGTAAAATGAACAAACAGGTAGTTTTTTACTTTGTGAGTTTTTCTTTGTTTACACCTGGTATTGAGGTTTACTTAAAGCCTCAAACACTATGGAACTGAATCCATTTCAATGCAGTAGAGCTCACTTCACCCTCACAACACTGGGCTACCTGGAAGCAATTTTTAACCTCTAAAGTTCATATTTCTCTTGTCAACTGTAGCAGCATTTACTTTGCTGAAGTAAAGTACTCTGAGGTTAAAAAAAAAAAAAAAAAGAGGGAAAAAAAGTCTTTTGAAGAGAAAGTGTGGAAGATGTGAAACAGTCATGAGGAAAACAGCCCTTTCTTGCCCTTGCACTTTGCCAGGCTATATTTAACAATTTTATGTAGCAATCCTACTTGTAGAAGTTTAGAAAGAGCCTGCCTTATGGGATCATAAAGTTCAGGTTGATTGAATAAAATAGGGATGTTAATTCATGGTGTGCAGTGTGGCATAGCTCCAGGAGAGCAGGCTGAGGGGTGGAATGCAATACCGTGGCTGGGCAAGAAGCCAGTGCACAGCATCATTGTAATTGCAGATGAAATAATAATTATTTGTGATAGCTTGCTAATCAGTGAAAGCATGGAAAAGGCTGCTGACACACACCATCAAGGTAATTAAGGTGAAGCACTGAATTTACATAAATTTACACTTTGATCATTGTTCACAAGATCCTGTCTCTCGAAATAGACTTGACTGGTTTCAAGATGAGCATAAATCAAAGCACAGGAGTGCAATAACTGCACAGCATCAATAATGCTTACAAAATACAGATGCACCTTACAGAGACAATTATCTAAAGAATCTATTGTCCTTAATCAAAGGATGATACCCAAATTACGTCTTCAAATTACCAAATAGTTGTAGTTAGCATATGCCTCTCTGTCTGCAGCTCTTTTGTGAACACAGAAAAAATTCCTTAAAATCGGATCTTTGAAAAATACAAGTTTTGATCATACACCTTGCTGAAAAAACCCCACCTGTTAAATGAGAACTGCTGAAAGTGAAGGTGTCATTCCCCACACGTGTGCCAGCTGTCTTGGGAGTGTGTATTTAACCAGTTTCTTTGGGAGCTGCAGATGGGATGCTCTCTAAATCTCCACACCTCTGGCAGAAGGCTAAGCTGTATTCCTGCAGGTTGCTATGCTGGTTTCCTGAGCATCAGCTGCTAGGGTAACACTGGCACTCAGCCCTGCAGCCGGGGCTCTGGAGTGTGTTTCAGCTCCAGTGTTGTGATGCTTTTCCCTCTGGGAAGCAGCAACTGTGTCTCCTGACAGCGCAGCCTCCTAAAGGAAATAACAGTTTATGTAAAACAAAGGACTTGGGGCTCTCAGAGGAGGAGTGTAAACAACAACATTCTGGACTGTTCACTCTTCCCCAAGGTTTATTGCTTCATGGAAAAGCCCTACTGAGACTTCTGGAGTCCCTCTCTCTGACAGCCTTTCTCTCCAGAGGTAGTTTCTGACAGCTCTTTCTCAGCTTCCTTTCTTACTATGATTTTTTAAAGTTCTTTCCTATTCTATTCCAGGTTTAGTTGGATCACCCTATTAGAAACAGTGCTAAGTTTTGAAATCATTATATGGTCAATCATGATTTCTGATTATTCTCATAATGTTTAGCAGTTTGCTCTGTGACTGGTAGCATCCTATAGGAAACTCCTTTGCCTCCCCTACTGACAGTCATGCTCTTAAGTATTTCAGTATCAATATATCATCACCTAAAGATTCCATAGATGCCATATGAGGAACTATAAATGCACATGAGATTATTTAGCTGCTACAGAATTTTAGGCACCCATTCTGGGATTTTTTTCTCTTGCTTCCCTGTGTTCTCTCATCTTCCATCTACAGCAAAGATGCATATAAGTAAGAATCAAGTCTACTATCATTGTAATCTGCTGTAAGGGGTTTTTTATAACCTTATTTATTTATTTCCTTTTATTCCTGTCTTATATATGATTATTCCCTAGGGAAGCTGTAAATCATGCTGTCATATTTGAATCTTTTTTATTTAGGAAACACACAAAAGAGGAAGCACTAATGATGACATCTACTCATTAATTGCCTTTCATTATATTATCATTCTCTAAGCAGTATAATTACCATTCTTGTACTATTTTTTATGCCCTAGTATTTTTACTGCATCTTCATTATATATACACCTCACCCTGGTGACTTTCTTAGACTAGTCTTGAACACAGTCAGAGTACCTATACTGAAAAATAGATGTTTTCCTCAAAGAATACATTGAAAAAAACACTATAATTTTCTAAAATGAAATCCACTTGGTTCTGTTTGGTTTTGGTTGGTATCTTGTTTTGTTTTGTTTCAAAAAGCATGCAAAATTAAGCCAGTATTTAGTGGAGAGGGAAGGAACCTTGCATGATATAAAGCTTGCCTTTCATTTACCAAGTACCTTCAACAGAAAGTCTAAGTCCATGATATAATGTGGGTCTCTTCTTTTTTTCCCTTTTTCCTCTCTCCTTCAACAAATTTTAAGGCTAAAAAGAGCCTTAATAAACTTCTGTTTAAAACTTCTTTATAATACCAGCTATAAAATTTAACCTTGCAATACCTTCATTGAATCCAATAATTTTTGGATGAATAAGTACAGATTGTACAAAGATACTCTCAGCTCCAAAACTTTTATGAAGGCACCTCCACCACTTCTCCAGGGAAGTTTTTCCAAAAGGTTAATCACTCTTAAAATAAGTCTGTTTCCTTTTTGAGTTTGTCTACCTTCAGTTTTAGTCCTTGAAGTTTGTGCTGCCTTTGGCAACTGGTGGTCAGATGGTTCTGCAGCATGGGCAGACGCTGACTCTTTGCCAAGGTCACTGCTGCTCCCCAGGACTCAGCTCCCATCAGTGATCTTTGTCCCTCCATATTTATGTCTTTTCATCTGACTCTAGGAAAAATAGCTGCTGACAGAGCCCATTATTGCTTTTCAACTGTGACCCTTTTAACAATGGTTTGGCTCAGCTTAAAAATGATCCCAGTTATTATCTACCACTCCAGCTGTCCTTCCTTATCTCTAAACTTTGATAGAGAATTCTTCTTGGTTTTCTTCATATTTCTGATACAGACACTGAGATGAATGGGACTGAGGTTTCATTCTTTATTCTGTGACTTCCTATTAGTGATTACATTTTGATATTCATCAGTTATCACTTGCCATCTCTTGACTAGGTACTACATAGATTTAGAATCGAGCTAACTCCTCTAGCCAGAATGTTGTGTGGGTTCATGTTTGTGTAGTTTAGCTGACTACATCCATTTTCCAACAAAGCTCAAGAAAAAACAGTTCCTCAGTTTTCATCAGAACTGACCCGCCAAAAAAGAGATATAGTTTAAGGAAAAAAATCTGTTGTTTACAACAGTATTACTCTGGTTATATAGAACGGTTAGAGGTCACTCCCAGTGAAAGCTATCACAAGCATGCCATATAAATATTCTCAATAAATACATATTCTATATGATTAAAAACAGAATGTATAATACATTTTGTAGTTCAGAAAGAATGTTGTTCTATTCAGGCTGTGTTCTCTGTATCTCCTCTGGTTAAATTCAAATAGAAATGCAGTGACTGTTATTCCAGGACCCCTGGTGACCTTTTGCTACTGTTACTTCATAAAACTTGGATTTTTAAATATTCTCTTTCTAGTAGTGCTTTCTGCTGGTGGCATATGTGCTTCATGGCCACAACTGCCTTTCTGCAGAGAAAGTCCTCCTGTATCTGAAAGTTAAAGAAACAGACCTTTTAGTTTCAATCCCATTAAAGTTACTTCAAAACAGGTTTTATTTACTTATTATTTTTCCTATTTAGAATGCAGAGTTAGAAACAGTATTAATTCTATCTCTACAAGTCAAAAGATTTGTTAAATTGTTATTTTAAACGCTGTGTTAAAATGCAAATATGACTGAAATGGCAATGGTAGAGATGAGATAAACCAGATGTATTGAAAGAGTGCTGAGATGTCACATTTCTCGTTCATAAGGAAGAGGGAAAATAGAAATAGATAAATATTTTGGAAACATTCTGAGGAGGACTGAAAGGCTACAGATGTGCTCTGCACTTCTCCACCAGCTGGGTGGAAGGAGTGGGTGGAAGGAAGGTACACAGACCATTAATTTGCAAGTTGTTAATTTTAGTATAGATGTTTTGTAGCCATTGCACAAAAGACATCATTAAAAAGCAATTAATGTTAACACAGTGTTTTGTTTACAGTAATGAGATTGCTACATGCTCAACAACAATTGGGTAATTATATCAATTTTGATTATTGGGTGCACAAATGGGAGGGTTTAAAAGCAAATAAGCTAATCAAATTCTGTTATTGAATTTTAATTCACTTCTGGATATTCTTTGCTGTCTGAAACAAATAATCCTCCCTATTCAGTTTAGAGAGTTTTTTTAAGTTAATTTATATAACTCAGCTATTACAACTTTTAAGCATTTTGAGAGGGAGAGGGACTGGTTTAATATCTTCAGTCACAGAAACTTATTGTGCTTCAACTTAGCCTAATATACACACCTGCTGTGTCTATACTGTCTTTAAATTTCATAATACCTCCAAAAAGTAGATTATTTCCAGGGTACAAGACTATGTATATGTAACTTACAACTATTGCACAGAAGAATGGCAGGCAAAGTGGCTGCTATTCAGGTTGGCTGATTTCTGACAGAGAGAGTGAGCAGGAAACCTCTGTTGTCTTAAAATAAAAGTATATTTAAATAATGCCACCATGAATCCTCAGAACACAAAATGATGCCATTATGAAAATGTACCATAGAACAGCAATTGCTAGTAATATATATATATATATTTTTTTTAATCTTTTAGCTTCCGAATATTTAACTTTCAGGTAAAAGAAAAAAAGTGATGATGATGCACTATTAAATTTCAGTCAGCTCTAACAGCTAGCCAGACACATTGAAACACAGCACAGTAACAGGCATTTATATTTAATCGATCCTATTGAGCCAAGAACAATATTTTAGAGAATACCTCCATTGTTCTATGACAGAGGTGTTAACCGGGTGAATGGGATCGATCAGTGATGAGATGAAATGTAAATTGCTGTTAATGCTCTGCTACCAGCCGAGCAACTAGAAGACAGAGCTGTGATGAAATGGGTACGGTTACCCAGCTGAAAAACATTCTGGTCCTGCTGCTGCAGACTATTAATATAATCACACCACTTTCCAGGCAGGAAAAAAAATGTTGAAAAATTCTATTAGTGCTGTTCCTTCCTCACCTGGAGATGGGAAATCTCTTTCCCTGCTGTGAGGGCAGTGAGTGAGCAGGGGGTACCTCTTTCAAACCCTGTAATGTAATCCTGGGAATGGGTGGCTCCTGTAGCTAGGAGGGAGAGCTCAGAGCTCTCCTTTGATCACAGGTTCCAAATCTCTGCCAAGGAACATAAAAACCATCTCGGTACAGCCCACCGCACAAACACATCCCTTCTCCAGGTTAAGTGCCACTGTAGAGGTGTCAGTCCCATCATCTCACCGTGTCCCACCTTCTGAGATATGATCTGCTCCATAAACTTTCAGTCAGAATAAAATAACCTGTTTTCTTTTCCCTGCAGTAGGCTAGGGAGCAATCAAATGACTCCATGTCAGCTGGCAGAGCTGAGCCAATGGGCACCTTTGGCCACCCACTGCCAGGGACAAACAACGAAGTGATGGCCTAGGGCTGATAAACTTCTTTCATGGACTAGCTGCAGCCTTAAAGAGGATACGTAGTTTCAGCTTAATTATAAATGTATTAGATAATAAAATAAAAATTATAGAAATTAAAATCATCAAAAGGAAAATTGTTTCTGTGTGTCCACGTTACAATTTAGCTTCAACACAAAATATTTTCAAAGCAGACAAAGATCTGTATGAAATCCCAGTCTGATATTTACAGATCTGAAAACAGATCTCAAAAAAGTGACCTCAATATCCCCTAAAGGGGAAAATAATTCACCTTCAATGATTCACTTCTGTTTGGGCAATATAAACACTTATCTGCAGAGGAGAATCTGAACTGGATGGACAGCAGATCTATTCCAGCACAACATTCTTTTAACAGCCAGTGTAGCAACTGTGAGGACACTCAAGACTGTATCACATCCAAGACAAGTAAAGGGATATTGATTGATGTGTCCATAGGAAAAGAAAATAATCAATACTCCGGAATGAACACAACAACTGGATGATAGAACATAAATATCTCTCCAGTATAGTTCATACAAG
>JANHGL010018830.1:26785-53513 GCA_024611195.1 Ceyx melanurus | reverse complement strand
GTGGGGGATGGAGGTGGGATGCACACCAAATACACTCAGGCTCACTGGAGTTATCCGAAGAACAGGGTACCTGGCTGACAGACAGGAGCTGAGAACATAAATCTGGAAATTTGCTCTCAACATGCTCAATTCTTATCATGTTTTTTGGGACACTGCTTCTGGCCATTGTTAGAAAATGGATATTAAGCTGGATGGTACTTTAGTTGGACGCAGTATGACCAATTCTGTGTTCTTTTGCTTTATATGTGCATTTAACATCTCAGGTCAGCATGAGGCTTCATCACATTTCTAAAAGAAATTGGTGACTTCAATGATCTGTGAGTGCTGGTTCAGAGCTGTTTATAGGAACTTGTTCCTTCTTCCCAGACTAATTGCTTCCTTTTTTTCTTTTTTTTCCACAAGTATAGAGATATGGTGTGAAGTCCTGCCCTATCCTTCTACCATAGTTAGGGTGATTGTACTCCTGTGGTCACTATCTCCACCTTCCTTATTCTGGGGCATCAGAAATTACCAAGCTATAATCTAGTAAAAGATTGCCAAGTGAAAGTTAAAACAACAATTTTGAAAGGTCTTAACTTTTCTCTCAACAGCTTTGCAAAATCATGAATTAAGGAACTATGGGTTGCTTAGTGGTAGTGGTAAAATTTAATTCAGCATGAAATATCAGGCAAAGGGCTAAATATTACTTTGTTTGGCAAAAAGTGTGGTAAGGAAGGTAGTGAATGTAGTGTTAAAAGTTGAAAACAAATACAGGGGTGAAATCCCTGAGGATGGAAAATCAGCACAGCTCCTTTGAAGTCCAAGGAAATAGTGATTTCCATGTCTGAAAATATGACCCTAACACATAGCGACTATTTCCAGGTGAGCCTCAGTTTAGAACATAGAGAGATAGCAAATGGCGTTTCTGTTTGCTGACTAATTTCTCCTTTTGTAAAGGAAGTCTGAATAGACAGTCGAGCTGGAGACCTTCAGTACTTTAAGTGCTCTGATGTAATCAGGCTGGTGTGACTTCCTCTGTGGATAAAACTATTTTGTGAAATACTCTTTAGCCAGAACTCCCTCCAGATCCTTAGGTCATACACACACATATGCACAAAATACATCTAAGGAGGTGCTGTGGGGCCACCCAGATCCCAGTAAACACAGTACTTCAGCACACTTGAAGAAATAAAATAATGTATATTTAGGGCTCTTTTGGAACACTGAAAAAATCCTACAGGTTGTGCCCCGACTGCCAATTTTCAGCGCTTAAAAGTAAAAATGACTGGGATCTGGGTTCTTCCCTTTGGTTTTATAAAAGCCTTAATTAATCTTACTCCTATGAAAACAATGTGGAACTCAGATGACAGGGAATAAAATAAGTGTGCTGCCTGTGTCTCTGAATTCTTTCAAGTGGTTTTAATTGACTCATAAAACAATCAAAACTGAGCCAAGACAGGAATGCTATTATGCCAAATATACTAGTCCTTTACAGCTTCCTAGAAACACACTGAAAGTGGTGGGATCACCTCACTGAACAGAGAAATATTTTATTTCATTTACAATTACTTCTGCAAGTTTATTCATAAGTTAAAAGTGACAATGAATGTGCTATTCCACAAGCTCAGCCCTTTGTCTTTTCATGATTAACCCACAGAAAGATTTCAGACACATCAGTAATAAAGGAGGATGTGAAAGTGCTATTTGATAATTCGATTGCTGTGTGTAGCTCTACGCTGTCCCGTTATGAAAACCCATTTAATCCTATAGCTTGCTCTTGAACTATTCACCACAGCTGCTGCGGAGAACTTGGCAATCTAAAGTCACCATCTTAGCTATGTGGCTAGTCACCTAAATCACAAAGTTTATGTTCTGAGATGGCAAGATAACATTTACAACCAAAAATGGAGCCTGAACCTAATAACACGACTGACAGTGGTCATTGTTTCCAGGGTAAACCCACCTCTGTTCTATGACAAGGAGTACTAATAATTCCTTTTTTTTTTTTTGCCAGATTTCCTTCTGCATTAGGTAAGTGTCAACCTCCTACTAGCATCCCTTACATCCATCGCTTTAATTGCTTGGTATCTCCAGAGAAAAAGACACTACAGCAAAAGCAAAGAGAATACAGTCCACCAAATCCTGATGATCTGGCAAGAAATTGCCAGTAAAACCTGTGAGGGGTCAAAGGTGGTGTAAAATACTGGCGGGAGGGCACCAGTAACTGATGTGTTCACACAGAGTGGTTGTACAACAGTGCTAGTGGTACAAACATATAGCAAACAGAGAGAAGGCATTTTGGTAAGGTTGCTTCACAAGGCATCAGTATCCCAGTGACACTGACCAAAAATAAAAAAACCAAAACAACTCCAGAGGATCTTGTGAGACTGAAATTAAGTCACCCAAGGAAAGTATCCCTGGGGAACGCACAATTCCAATATGGTACAGTAAGACTAACCAAAACAACACCTGCAATTGCCCTCTCTCAAGGTGTAGCAAGTAACAGAACCCTTCTCCTTCAGTATTGCCAAAATGCTGTTATTGACAATATTGTCAATATCCTGTTAGCAGGCAGGGAAACAACAGATATCCACAACTAAATTAAAGTCATATCACAGAAACCAAACATATGGCAAAGAAATTGAAGGAGACAAATGACTGACTTGCAAACACTAAACTCAGCTGTATGGTTTTCAGTGGTGCAGAGTCATGTATGCAACAGAACAAAACCAGAGGCATTCTACTCTCAGCCCATACTGCAAGGAAATTGGAAAAAAAAGCTGCAGTGAATGCAGAACTCTGGGACCATGGTGGAAAGTAGGATATTTTTCTGAATTGCCAAATGAGCCTGCAGAAAAAAAACTCCTTAATGACCTGACTTGTGACAGGCAAAAATAATAATAATAAAAAAAATAGCATAACAAAAATTTGTATAAATGTCAGATGATTGAAGCAAGGTTTTTTAAGGCCATTCCAAACATATAAGCAAGAAATGGATCATGAGACAAAGACAAAAAAAAGCTGTCATGAAAGGAACTTAATCCCCAGCACTTCCCTACCCTGTGCTAGAATCCTGAAAAGCTAGGGTGGCTGATGCCACTGTGCTTCCATTTTCCTGGGTGCAGGATGAACAGCACTCAGCATTGTTTGCCCACAGGTTCCTTTCAACATCTGTAGGTAAAACTGGAGTTCTTTGGAGATAAGGCAGGAAGAAAATCAGTCTTGCCTGTGCTTCTGAAACACCTCGGGCTGGCCCTGGTCTGAAACCTCTCTAGACCCTCTCTGTGCAGACAGATCCCATTTAACAAAGTGCAAAGTAATGGATAAAGAAATCTCTTGTGTGCGTGGGTTGAACTGCAGTCTGCAATGGCAGATGGTCCAGCAGGTGCATGACTTGTCTACAGCAACAGGATGCAAAATATATTAAAGAATCTGATGAAGTGTCCAATGGTCAGGGACAGCTCAAGAAAATAATAAGCCATGTTGATATAGATCCCAGTATTCCGACAAAACTGACTGCCCCAAGTAATCTGCTAAGAGCTAGAGGGTAAGATGAACTAGTCTGGAGAGAGTAACTGGCTAGCAAGAGTTGCTGTAATAAAATTAAAATAATTAAGAATCAGCAAAACAAATGGAATTGTGAACAGCTGGGGAAGGCAGGTCTAGTTTTGAAATGTCTTTTTTTCCAAACTTATCCGAGGTTCTCAGGTAAACTAATGGCTTTGGTGGGCTTAAATCTGGTCCAGAGAAAGAAACTCTATGCTGCAGCTTTCCTTAGGGCAGCAAAGTGAGTGCCCTAAACTGCTCCCCCACACTGCAGCCAGAGCTGTCTAAGGATCTGAATTCAATGATGCAATAAGGACACTGATGAAGGATAAAAGTAACAACATTCAGCAGATCTGGGTGTCTGAAATGTTTTGGGAGGAGGGTTCAGTCTCCCCGTGTAGCTGTACAAATGCAAAATTTGCTCAAGGTGGGGAGAGCTTTTCTACTTCCATGTATTTATTGGACAATGATTTTATTTTTCTGCATTTTGGACTGAAGGCCATTGTGAAATCTTTTGTTTTGTTTTGTTTTGTTCCATTTCCCCTATGTTCTTAAAGAACTTGAATATTTCTCCAGCAAGTGCTCAGCTTTGCATGTCCATTTCTTCCAGTTTGACAGCTTATGCCCTTCACCTCAGGACAGATGTTTTTCCCTTCTTCATTCTGCAGAAAATGCCATTTCTTCTTCAGAGAGTACATGCTTATGGCTTAGAAACTGCTAATGAACCAACCTCTCAACCGCAGCCTGGAAGCTGCACCCACTCATCCAACAGAAAATCTGCCCCAAACCTCAAACATTGCATGTTAGATTTACAGGTTGTGGTTATGTTTAAAGCTGTTTATCTTTGTTCTTACCTAATGAGAATGCAAAGAATTTACAGACGAGTTTAAACAAAGAGGTGGGATCTGAGTCATCTTCTTCAGTTATTGGTAATTTTACATGCTCAATTAATTAGTATTGGCTCTAAAATCCATGAATGTGTTCTGGTAACCACAAGGAAATGACAGAGTTAACTTCCAAGAAATGTCATCATCTCCTGAGACTGTTGACATTGCCATTTTCTTGATTTAACTGGACTATTTCCTAGCTTTTAGAGGGTCCCTATAATGACTCCCTGTTGAACAGAGGTGGAAACTCAAGCATGGTGCAAAGAAGAAATGTGTTCAGGAAAGTGCATCAAAGCTGTAGCAGAACCACCAGGGTGCCAGATCTTCAAAATGTTGTTCTACAAATATGCAGAGCACCATCTTCTCTGAGATCTTTACCCAAGACAGAAGATGCTGTCTGTTTGTTCCTTTCAGGGAATGTTGCTGGTTGAAAGGACAAGGGGCACTGAAAGGACAAGGGAGAATGGTTTGAAATTAGAAAAGAGTGGATTGAGATGAGAACTAAGGAAGAAGTTCTTTCCTAGCAGAGTGGTGGGCACTGGAACAGGTTGCCCAGGGAGGGGGTTGAGGCCCCATTCCTGGAGACATTGCAGGTGGGGCTTGAGGAGGCTCTGAGCATCCTGCTCTAGTTGCAGATGTCCCTGCTCTCAGCAGGGGGTTGGACCAGATATGCTCTAGAGGCCCCTTTCAACCCAGACATTTTTGCCAGGTTTCAAAAACCGGATGCCCCAGCAAATGGCCCTACGGATGACATAACATGCTACAGGCTACCATCTTGTTGAGGAAAGCTGATCATTTTAATCCTAAAGAGACAGACCTAACAGAGATCAGTAAGATATTATTATAAGTATTACATCGGCCACATAAATAGTCATTGATAGGAAGAGAAAAAAGCCAGAACTGGGATTTTACACTGTGCTGGACTAATAGTGTCACTTTGAAACAGTGAAAACAGATTTTCTCCCTTTTCATGGACATTGATTCAAGACAACACCAATTTGATCTTACTTATCCTAAACTTCCAGTAGCACCCAAAGGAACAGATTCTGCCCTGGGATGGCACCAGGTGGCCCCAGTGTAACAGCAATGCCAAGTATGGACTCACAGCTCATGCTGCAGCCATTTTGCTGCCTCTGAAACAGACTCTGTGGAGTTTGATTGCCCCCCATGATGCAGGGTATGGGTGACTGTATACACATCAGGATTGGCTTGCCCCTTTTTTTCTTGTCCTTCACGTACAGTCTCTCTCCCACATCCCTTTAGGGCCTCTCACCTTTCTGGGGACTGGATGTGTTGAAGGAATTTACAAGTTGCACGTTTAGGTGTTGAGGGTAAAATACAAGGCCCAAAAAGGTCCAGAGAAAGAAAAGCGTACAGACATGCCATGAAACTCTGAGCCCAATAGCAAAACCAAAGAAGTATTTTACTAGGTGCATAGTCCTTGTTGTACTATCACTGTGTCATAGACATGGAGGGGCAGAATTTGTAGTGTGTTAGGCAAGAGTGAAAGAGCATGAGAGCAGAAATGAACTACCCTGGTGGAATATCTCTAGGCACCAGCTTAGCTTAGCAAATGGGACACTGAAGTGGAGGTATAGGCCTTGGTAGATTATAAAGAAAAAATCTCTCTCTGACCTGTACCAGTGAAGGGATGGGGTTTTAACGGTTTATTTCCACTCAGGGTGAAAACTGGAGTTTCAGATAGATAGTTCTGTGCACAGCAGGGATGGTGCTCCACTGAAACAGCAAACTCCTTGCTAAGAACTTTTGGGAATGGAAAAAAAGAATAAAACAGAGACCATGTCTGTGCAAAACCTGGTTTACAGACAAATTTTGGAAAACTTTGCAGTCCTTATCCCTGCATCTGCTCTAGGTAAAGTGCAGAGCAGACCAAGGCAGATGGTTGAAGGCATACAATCTGCTGTATGTGGTGGAGTATCAAGCACTCCATGTAAGTGGAACAGGGAAGGTGATTAGGGAATTGTTGAAGTAAGGAACAGCAGTAAAAGCAAAAAAAAAATAGTGGTAGTTGAAAACACAATTTCTATTATTTTAAAACATGGAAAGGGGCACTTTTCCACAAAACCTTTTGCTATTTGTAGATCTCCATATCACAGGATACTGTGGATGGTAAAGGTTTACATGGTGTTCAAAAACAACATTATAAACTCATGGACAATAAATTATTTTAAACTCATAACTCATGAGACTCAGGTACTAGGAGGCAGTTAAATAATTCCTGAAAATCTCCCTCTGCATACCTCTCATGTCCTTACATTTCTATCATGGGCTGTTGGCTGGTCTCAGGGGCAGGGCAGTTTAGTGGGCTAGATGGTCTTCTGGTCTCTGTTAAGCAAGCCAAGTTTAGGCAAGCCATGTTCTCCATTTCCTTGTTTTTGCAATGATCAAGGTGTCTTTTTTTTTTTTTTTTCTTTTAATTTCTAAGTTCTACAGGACAGATAGATATATATAAGGGAGAGGAGGGAAGTGATCCTCTTTACTCAGGGCATGTAAAGGTTTCATCTATCCTGTTTGGAATCCCAGAGAGGAGAGACAACAATAAATCAGGGGGACTCCAGCAGACCAGCATGTTGTTGAGACTGGAGCACTGTCCTGCAAAGTGGTAGCTCAGTCTGGAGCAGAGACATCTCTAGGGTACCTGACAACATACTGGCAGTGCCTGCTAGGAAGGGGAGCAACAACAGGCATAAAATCAAGCTGGAGAGGTTCAGGCTAGAGATAAAGTCACACTTATCCACCATTATGATGGCCAGGCAGTGTAACAAGATGTCCAGAGAGTCTGAGACTTCTTAATCCTTGGAGGTTTTCAAGACCAGGTTAAGAAAAGCCTTCCTATAGCACTGAGTAAAGTTCGTCACGCGGAAGACTCTCTGTTTCCACTGAGCCCTCAGGGCCCAAAGATAATGTAAATGCTAATGAAATGCCATCAGTTCAGTGTGTAATTTCTCTCTGCTTATGAAATATATGTATGCAGGCCTTGGCATTTATACTCATGCATAACAATAATTACCATTAGACTTCTCTGTCCCTGTCCTAAGAAAAGCAAGCACATTAAATCTGTCAAAAGCAGAGAGCAGGTTTTCAGTGCTACTGAAGCCAACAGGCTGTGCTGAGTTGCCCTTACATACTTTTAATGTTGGTCCCTCCCTCCACACCCCACTTATATCAGGATCACCAGGTGGTTAAGAAGGTCACCCAGGTGTAGTGCATCAGCAGGCTGCTTGAGACAAGAGCTGGTGGACTGGCAAGCTGCTTTACCCATGCACAAGGGTGTGCTTGTGCTCCCACAAAGAGGAGAGGACACACAGGTTGTGCAATCCCGTTCATGCCAGCAGGGATAGTGGCCAGACATCTCACACCTGCACAAAGCAGGCAGTCTGGGGGAAAGGAGGAGGAAAGCTCTGCTTTCTCTTCCTCTTGCAAACCTGGCAAGGTCTCCTTTTGCTCTCGAGAGCACTGCTGGACCAGCAGCTGTATGCTGGCACAGCTCTATCAGTGGCTGTGCTGGGGGATCCTAAAGAGCACACTATAGAGCTGTCTTGGAGCTGACACTTAGGCTCTGGTGCTGCTGCACAATCTCCCTCTCCTAGGACACATTCTGCCCAAAGAAATGCGCTTTTTAAAGAGGAATGGACATTGTCTGGGATTTTATACCTCCAAACATAAATCTTGATTTGTATTGGAATGGCCAAGAGTAAAGGGCTGGACACATGCTGCTGTTGCCACACCATCAGTTTAATGACAAATTTATGGCTTACACTGTAAAAGCAAAAATCCTACCAACAGGTCAGACATTAATAGCTTTGGTTTTGTCTCCCTTGTGGGTCTGAAAGATTCTTCTGCTTACTTTAGACCTTATCAGCACCACTTTGCTTGTGATTGCTACCTATATCAAAATGAAGCATCACCTGACACCTTTTCCCAAAACACAGCAAGGACACAGATAAAACAGGTAATATAGCATTTAATTTGTGTTTTCTAGTTTGAGCAGAAAGGGGGCAACATCCTGGCTTACAGCAACAGTTGTGCTCAGATAAAACTCTGGAGTCTGCTGTCCATCAACCTGGTTGCAGTGGTAAACAGGTTTTGAGTCCTCAAACTGAGTTTCTTCCAGCAGAAAGGAGTGCCCAACTTTAACACATCACTGCCTCCCAGCATGGAGTTTCTTAGGGACCATATTTCTCCATCCAGCTTTGTGATGCATTTTCTCCCCTTTTCACTTTAAAGCTGCAGCTGCAGATATTGACCAATAGACACTACAAATAATGAGAGACTTTTTCCCTTATTCCCAGCAGAGACTCAAACTGGGCAGGATGTGTTGCCTCAGAGGGACCTGTGAACACACGCATGGGCTGCTCTTGCTGTTCAGAAGCTGGGTGCACACACTCAGCAGATAAGTATTTCTGCACACCTTTTAGTTTTCCACCTGTGTTCAACCTCTTAACTGCAATGCACATTGTTTACTTGAGTCATCCCATTTAGGTGAGTGGGACTGCTCACTGAAGCACTACTCATCAGAAGAAAGGATCCTCCAGGCAGGTCACAAATACCTGATCATGTTTAAATTTGTGTGTGTGTCTGCTCCAGGCATAATTTAAACACCTTCACATGATTGTTTTAACAGCCACAGGCTTTTGTAAAGTCAGAGGAATGCAGGATTGACTGGGTGTTGTAAACGAAAAGTCCAGACAAACAAAGAGCACACAGTGCAAAAAAGGGATTAAAAAGAAGCAGGAGAGTAAAAACATGTACAATGCACAGGATTTTTTAAGCTGGTCCATCACCATTATAAGAAATATTCCACTGTTTTAATGTAATGGACTGCTTCTAAAAGGGTAGAATATTATGCCCTGTATGTCCCAACTGATGCACACATGAAATTGTTACTAAATGGGAAATACATCAGTAGTTCTATTATTCTGGAGGACATAAAAATGGAGAGAAGAGGTGTTTTCAGCTTCCTGATTTGAACAATGAAGTTTTCAGACAGAGGCTGCATGTCACCAAAGCTGTTCTCAATCATCTGTATTTCCTTGTCTTATGGAGTGACATGTGAAGAGACTTGTAAAACACTACACTCATGTTTAGTGTATTCTGTATAGTTGTAAAGTACTAAATGTTCACTTTCCTTCTCTTTTATAGTCCCACTAGGGACTATATCCTAGTGGATAAGAACAGCAGTATATGGTCACTGTTCAAGAATCACTGAAATATGCAAATGGTACAAAGATCTTTCAAGTCTCATCAGGGTTGTCTTGGCTTCTTGCTGCTAGAGAGGAATGAGTCTCTTCCAGCCTGGCTTGGTCAAATGGGGTTCTGTTCTTCCAAGCCTGGCAGTTATTCCACAGGCAATAAATATCCCATGTCATTTCTTGGAAGCGCCAACATTTCCTTGTGGAACTCCTTTCACCCCAAACAAACACACACCCTACGCCCTTCCTGTACAGCACGCTGCATGACTCTAGCCATGTCTCAGCAGGCACAGGAGCTGCCTGGGTCACAACACTTTCCAAGAGACTTCTGGGCCAGGCAGTTTTTAATATAGTGTTCTGAAGAGCAAAAAAGCATCTCCCCTGCATCGGGAGCAGCTGTTTCTATCACCTCCCTTTAAGCTGCTTGGAAGTGTATGTGCAATTCCACTAATTCAGCTCTGAATGGACAGGGTGGACAAGAAAATGGAAAAGTAGGAACCAGACACAAATGGGTTGTGGGCTCAAGAACTGGGTTAGGAAGGCTTCTGAGTCATGATTGGCTCTGGGGGAACCTTAGGTTACCTTCCAGTGCCTGAAGGGAGATAATCCAAAGCCTGGAAAGGGGCTGTTTCCAAAGGCCTGGAGTGAAAAAACAAGGGACAATGGTTTGAAATGAGAGAAGAGTGGATTGACATGAGAACTAAGGAAGAAGTTCTTTCCCAGGAGAGTGGTGGACACTGGCACAGGTTTCCCAGGGAGGTGGTGGAGGCCCCATTCCTGGAGACATTGCAGGTGGGGCTTGAGGAGGCTCTGAGCAACTTGCTCTAGTTGTAGATGTCCCTGCTCTCAGCAGGGGGTTGGACTGGCTGAGCTCTGGAGCTCCCTCTCAACCCAGACATTCCTAGGATTCTATGATTGTTATGATCTCCAGAACCTTAGAATTCCCTTGATCTCATTCAAGAGGTGTTTTGCTTAGGGAGACAGCTGAACACTTTTACCAAAGATCTCACAACTTTTTCAGTTGCCCTTGGAAGACTTCAGCAGCATAGAATCCATAGAATCTGCCAGCTCTGCTGAGGAACCCTTCACGGTTCTTGGTAGCACTATATCAAGCAGCCTGAGTCAAAAGCATCAGGCTAACTGAATCATGGAAAACATTTGCCCAGTGTATAGCTATATTTTTTGTTGTTTGTTTTTTGTTGTTTGTTTTGTTTTGTTTTTTCCTGGACAGATGTATGTATCAAGAGAAAAGAGGCATTGGCCCACTTTTCTACCATGTTCTTCCTGCACAGTCCCACTTCAACCAGTGCCATGTCCCTGGGTCCTAGTCTCTCTTTTCAGACACTAAATTGATCATGCTTGAGTCTACCATTAGTCACATTCCTTCATTCCTCTTTAACATCCTGCTTTATAAAACAAGGAGAAAGATTCCTTCTGATTGTTGTTTGGTTTTATGGTTTGTTTTGTGTGGTTTTTTTTGTTTTATGGTGGGTTTTTTTGTTGTTGTTTTTGTTTTTAACGTAGGAGGGATTACCAAGGATTTTAAACTGCGATCCCCTGGGAAAAAACTGTTGCTGCTGCTGCTGCTGCGGTTGTGTTCCAGATCTGTGAAATTGTTCTTTTCCTATCCGCTTTTTTCTCCCTGCCTGTGTGAAAGAGGTTGACTAGAATTGTCTGCCTAGCTGACTCTCCTAGCTGAAAAAAAAAAGTCCAGAACAACTGATCTTAAGCCCTGATAAATCCTTATGACAAACAGACATACAGAGGGTGCTGGGATTCTCAGGCACTGGCCCAGGCTGTCTCCTGTAGCATCCATCTAGGCTTAACAGTCAGAGATCTGGCAAACAGTTTTATCTGGCCTTGGGAAACAGAAGAGAGGAGTAAAAGACATGTACTTTCAGAACGAAGGTGAAGCATTTTATGACCACTTCATGACTGTCTTCATGATCACATACAACCTTTAAACTTTTATTTTGAATTTGCATCAGATAGAGACCTTTCTTTTTCTTTCTGTCAGACAGCTGATATTTTTTTTAGACTGGAAAATCATTGTTTAGATGTACTTTGAAGAAAAATAAATAAGTGTATTAGGAGAATACCCTCTGAGTTAGCTGTGCATGTTCTGGGAATAAGGCATTTTTCCTGTTAGTGTTCACTCTGCAATTGAAGTCCAATAGGAAGCAGGTGCTTGTAATGGGCTCGTTGTCTGATTTGTTTGGACATTCTTGGAGCAGATAAGAAGGATGGGCTCCCCATTCCCTGCCCCAGCAGAGCCAGCCCTGCATGCTAGCTGAGACCTCACCACAGGCAAGGGTGTTTGCAGTGAGTTAAAGGCACAACTGGCACAGCTTCTCTTCCCACCCACCCATCTACCCCTGCCCTAAAGGAGAGGGAAACAAGAGGAGTCCTTTAGGGTTACAATCAAAAGTATCTGTGCTTCACCATTTTTCAGTGTCTGTGTGGTTTCAGGGAAGCTCTTGGCAACTGCAGTCATTTAAAGTGGCTCTGGGCTGCTCTGGCTTTTATGCAAAGGATATGGACAAACACCTTCTGAAGCTCAGCTCAAATATTTGGTCCAACAATCCCCACAAGTATGGAAAATAACAGTATTTCTTTCTATTTTGTGTGTGTTATTTTTAAAAGTCTCTGCTTAAACCTAAACTAGACAATTCTGAATTACATTACAAGGTAATTATCAAATATGAATTCACATCTCTCCCTGCCCATTTTGTGTGATTGTTTTCATGTACAGATGAAAATTCACTGATGTGAGTGAAGGATGGATTTTAGAACTAGTCTCAAGATGACTTTTTGCATTTTTGATTCTTCAGCCAACAAATGGTAGAAGTATTTTTAACGTTTTAAAAATTAATGAATTTCTAAGTGGAGAAATTCACCCCTTCTGCACCATAGGACAAAACACTCTTCCCATATTCCCAGAAGTCTTTGAGCCTTAAGGAAAACAACACTACTTTACAACAACAACTCTACTTGAAATGTGGGTGACTAAAACTGACACTAAAACTTAGATTAGTATTTTTAAGAAAGAAGCAATGGGAATTAAAAATACAATTGTGCCACATCCAATTTTTTAAGCTGTGGCTACGTTGTAGAGAGTGTTATACAGTCAATTGGACTGAGTTCCCTACCTTCCATTAAGTAGTCTCCAGCTCACTACTGCTTAACTAATTTTAAGAACTGACATTCCTGTTTACTTCAGAGTATGGAAATTTTTCCTTGTGTTTTAAGCAACATCTACCAAGATAAGCCAGTTTTGCTCGAAGTCTCTGAGTAAATGTAAATAAAGAGTAACTAACTTTCATCAGGAATCAGGATCAGACTTTTGAAGATACCCGAAGACTCTTGGACAAGGATGAAGATGTGATATCCTTCTTAAGGAAAGTATTGGGAAAATCTTGAGGTAGTCTAAAGCCAACCTAAACAGCTTAAAAATCAAGATCTGTACTGGATGAAGAAACCACAAGAGAAAAGAAAAGTGTGCTTGCTGACAGTACCACAAAGGCCACACTCTAGAAGGCTGAACTTGGTCTGTAGATACAGGTTATATTCACGGACGTAGTTCCTAGGTTTGGTTGGGTTTTTTTACTTTATAAAGTTCCTTCAACACAATTTTAAAATGTAAGCTGATAAAATAATTTCTAAAAGATAGTGCACATCCCAATCAGAAGCTGTAGATCATGTCAGGAAATGCTTCTGAGTGCCAGATGAAAAAAAACCAACTAAAATTATGTTGTAACTGTGATGATTTAAGGATAGAAGTAGTCCAAGACTTGAAAGAAGAGGTAATGTCTCTCAATCAAAACAACTGATGTAGCTGGAGAAACATGATGAGCTGAAGATTCGCTTCGAATTTGACTGTACTTTCTCCTATATCAGCTACTCTAGCTAAAGATTCAACTTCTCCATACAAACTGAGCATAAAATAGATCGAAGAATTGTTTTCTGGGATGAGTTTCAAATTTGCTTTGGACTGCCATGCTGAACCATGGGACCCCTTATTAATTTGTATCATGGCTGCACAGCCCAAGTTACAGAGAGGCCTTTAAACAAGGCCAGTGTTACTATATGAATAAAACCTGTTGGAGGAGCAATCACGTTTCTCTGTGATCTAAATGATTGATGTATTTTTTCATACAGGGGATGACTAAGATAGGGTTTGAAGAATTCAGCTTGGAGAAGGCTCCGGGGAGACCTTAGGTTACCTTCCAGTGCCTGAAGGGAGATGATCCAAAGCCTGGAAAGGGGCTGTTTCCAAAGGCCTGGAGTGAAAAAACAAGGGACAATGGTTTGAAATGAGAGAAGAGTGGATTGACATGAGAACTAAGGAAGAAGTTCTTTCCCAAGACAGTGGTGGACATGGGCACAGGTTTCCCAGGGAGGTGGTGGAGGCCCCATCCCTGAAGACATTGCAGGTGGCGCTTGAGGAAGCTCTGAGCAACTTGTTCTAGTTGCAGATGTCAGTGCTCTCAGCAAAGGTTTGGCCTGGATGAGGTCTGGAGGTCCCATCCAACCCAGACATGTCTATGATTCTATGATTCAAATCTCCTTATCTCAGACCATGGGGTTTTGTGCTTTTCTCCCTCTTCTCCTCCCCATTCAGGGGAGGGGGGCGGGGTGAGAGGGTGCTGAGTGTGTCTCAGCTCCCTGCTGAGGTTAAACCAGGACAGTGTAGAAGGGAATGAGCAGTGTCCCATGTCCTTCAGATACCTCAGCTTCCAGGACAGTTCTGTACAGGTTTTTGAATGCAGGAGATGGGCATCACCTTTTGGTGTACTATGTGTCGTGCAAATAATTAGTCTCCCTTTTCCCTAAAAATAAGCAAAGGAAACACAGGTGGCTCCTGTGGCACCATCTTCTATCACTATCAGTCAGTGATCCCTAGATTACTGTCTGATTGTCTCTCAGAAATGTTTTTGTGTTTAGGCCTTGATCCTTTTAATGGAACACAAGTACCACTGGTGCTGTAGAGTTAACCGAACATACAAAGAGACACATACAGAAAAAAGAAACCCAAACCAAAACAAATCAACATCAAAAAAACCCCAACAAAACAAAACAAAAACCCTGCCAAGTGCATGAAAAGCAATATAAACAAATATAGTTCAGTTCTTCAATATCTAAACAAATCTTGGCTGACTTAGGTCATGTTGAATAAAGAATCATAGGGAGAAGCATAGGTTTCTTCTCTCTAGGTTTATGTTAGTATGAGACATCTGGTAACTCTTTTGAGGCCACATCATAACAGTTCCACCAGAAAAGAACTGCTGCAGGGAGAGGTGAAGAGCTCTTTTAGCCCTGATGTTCTTGCTGACCTGAATGTGGTTGGAAGTGATAAGCACTCCTCCTGATGAGGATTTCTTTTTAAGATGGCAGTTGCTGCTGAAGGGAGTCTGTCAGCTTAACAGATGAAACCTAGGATAAACAGACTTGAGAAGCTCCTTGAATGCTGATGGTGAACCAAGGACGGATTTTCCACATTGGAAACAACACACCAACAAAAGCTGCTACATTACACAGAATTATTGGCTGGAATAGACCTTTGAGATCATCAAGTCCAACCTAAATCCTGACACCACAGCACACTAAGTGCCACATCCAATCTTTCCTTAAACACCACGAGGGATGATGATGGCACCACCTCCCTGGACAGCCCGTTCCAGTGTCACATTATGATTGGTGGTACATTTTAAAGTCAATGAAGCTGAGGAATGTGTTTCTCCAACGTTCTCCTGTACACTTTCTATAGCCTAGAGCATAACTACATAGGTGATAGGCTTTAGAACTGTCTTTGAGAACTTAATCTGAAGTACTACAGATAAAATGACCATGTTGTGGACGTTCTATTGGGAAATTTAATGTTTGAAACCAGTTAGTCATCCTAACTTGGATGTCTGGAAGTATACTGGAAGCTTCCAGCATCTATTACAATTCATATAAGTATTAAATTTTTACATTCACTGTGCACAGGGAAAAAGAGCAGGTGAAGGATTGAGACAATCACATACACACCCCAATGATTTTTCCTAGTGTGAAGCATACTTCTTTCTGCTTCTCCTGTATTTCCTTTCCCCTAAGGCAAATAATATTTTGACTGCAAGCATAAGTGCTGAAGGTTATGAAAACATGTAGGCATACCACCTGCTTTCTCTTCCACATAATTCTATCTGTTAAGTCTGTCTCTTAAAAAGAACACACCTGTATTACAGGAACTTGTGGAGGGAACTTGCAGGTGACTTCACTCACGCTCAAGCAAGTGAGAGAAGGAGCCATGGATGTCATTGTGCTGACACTGCCCAAAGCTGAAGGGAACTCTCCCAGAAATTAAAAACAACATGTTCAGACAAGCAAGGAAGGAGTGACTCTTCACTCCAGCAAGGATCTCTCTGTATTACCAGATGGAAGTGAGGTAGTTTCAGCATGTGGGCGTCAAATGAAACCTAAAGTATACGGTGGATTTAGTGACTTCCAATTTGTTAACTTTACAGACCTGAATTTGCAAACAGTTTGGATAATTCAGTGATCCAAAAGAGAAGCCAGCTGTTTCCAGGCTTCACTTTCAATCACTTCCTCCTACTCTTAAAACAAGAGGAGGAAAAAAAAAAAGGTATATTAAAAAAAAAAAACAACAGAACAACAATCCTGCTTCTTGTAATCAGAGGCTCCAAGTGTCACTCTGTTTTACTTGAAAAGGGCAATATCCTTCTTCGCCAGGGATCAACAGGGAAATTGCTGCTGCCCAGCAGGGAAGACTGTGTGGTGCAGCAGTGATTTACAGGGCAATGTCTCAAAGAGTCAAAGGACTTTCCCTTCCCAGCTCTTCTCTGGAGGCTGGGAATATCAGGTCAAGTTCTTACCGATCTACCTTAACAAGAGAACCGTTGTCACTTGTAATGGGGAATAAGGCTGAAGCAGTCCAACATCTAAACCTGTACAAGTGGTTACAAACAAAAACTCTGCAAGTAAAACAATTTTTGGTTTACTACTCTGGATCTCAAAGCTCTTTACAAGTTGCCTTCCCCACATGTCTTTTCAACAGGTAAAGGCTCCTTCCATCATGTCATGTCTCACGAGTTGAATATTAGGCAGAATAACTAAAGAGTGTTTCAGGTAATAGGCAGACCTATCAGGATGTTGTGTGCCTGATAACACCATAGGGCATATCCAAGTGAAAGCAGAGAAAAGAGCCAGCAGACTGAGTTTTGAAACAGTATCTGAAAGAGTGTCTTCATTTTGAATACACCTGCTCTCCCATGTCCACCTTCCCAGCACAGCTGCACCTGATGTGGATAGACTTTACCCCTTCTTTTTGCCATTGCAATGAGAAGGAAACACCTTGCTTTACGAATCTCATCTAGAAAACCATGGAACTAGGAAAATGTTTGAGCCATTCAGTGAGGCGTCTTCTTGGAAATGCAAAAGACAGAAACAAGGTCTCTTGTGGGACATGGATTTCTACCTAACTTATTTCTGCATGCCAAACAGAAATGTAGGTTGGGATATTATATCATTTTTTACTGTATGGACAGTAATGAACTCACAAGGCAGCCATTTATTCTTCTAAGAGTGCCTTTCATATCACTCTGGTATCATATTCCAGCTTTATGTTGGCTTCAGATTATATTTACACTCACTTTGCATTCCTGCAACAACATGAAGAGAATTTTAAAAAGTGAGAACCTGCATGTTCTGCATACTGAGGGAGTACAATATTCATTATTAACTTATACTGCAGCTCAATATTAACCACACAGAAAGCTGGTTGGTTTCTGTATACACAGTTTAAAAGCATCCAAGGGACCCAATGGCTTCAGACAGTTTTTAAAGTGATTGTGATGTAAAGAATATGATTACACTGTCCCTTAAAGGTTCTAGTGCATTTCCAGCATTCAGCTGTTCTGTAAGTGCCAAATGCCATGCTGCTCAGGCATGGAGGATCCCCTGAGCTTCCAGGGTCAGTCTGTCTGTCCTTTGAGTCTCCATTTCCAATCTGAGGTCTGTATGGACAACCCATCTTGGTAACAGCTCCCCAAAAATCAACCAAGTTACATCCAGGTAAACTTGTGAGTACAAGGTCAACTTATGAATATGTTGGTCCAACACCTTTCTTCTTCTTGGAAATGCTGATAGCAGATTTCCCAATCTCCAAAGAAGATGGGCAACCCTCCTGTACTCTCAAAAATTATGTGACCAGCAAGCTACAGGAACAAAAAAGGGCTGCATATGGTCTGCCTGCCTGCCAAAATGAGAGCTCAACCTAAATCACATTAATCTATCCTCCAGCGTTTATTCAATTTCCCAGTGTATGAACTCTTTATCTCCTGTTTGCTTTCCTCTGCATCCATTTACTGCAAAGGCCCATTTTTTCCTGCCTTAAAGGTGAAATCACCAAACTAAAAGGCTACACAAGACCTCAGTGTTTCTACATCAATAAGAGAGACAGTTGTATGCTTCACATCACCAGGAAAGAAAGGCAAAATAATCAATTGGACTGGATATTGAAGCAGACAATTGACTGCTATGTAAGATGTCCAATTGATTATCCACTTGAAGTATTCAACCACTTCTCTAGAAGTGCTTCCTTCTGACACCAAACTGGTAGATAGCTATGAAAGCCTCAAAAAGACTGGTGAAAACAATGCAGATGTTTCAAATGCACCTTGAAAGAGCAGCAAATCTGTTGAGAACTGATTTGTACAATAAGTGACGGGAGGAAATGCCCCAGATATTTGACAATTTCTGAAGAAAACATCTCTAATTCAATTGTGTCCTGTAACTTATGAATACTCAAAACAACACTTGGTTTTCCTCCAGGTTCTTTCAACAGCCTCATGCAAGGTGGGCATGAATTCCCAGCACAACCAGAGTGACTGCAGTCACTGGTTTTCTCAGTGAATCTATTGATCCCAGCATATTTCTAAATGAACAGAGAATGACCTTTACAATGAGGGACAGGAGAACCATTTCACACTCCCTAAGTGGTGCCATTGGTATATGAGGGTATGTATATGTGATATTGGTATATAAGGGCTTTAAATCATGAGCCCTGGTGGTTTCTCATGTCATAGGTTAAGGTGTAATCACCCCCTACCTTTCCACCCACCCCTGACTAGCAGTCTGAGGTCTTTTGTGTAGGCATTTGTGCTTCTTTCACCTTACCATGGGAGCAGCATCTTTTGGAAGCAGAGTGGACTAAGAGCAGTAATAGTTTGATCTCCTGCACATAAAGATGACAAAGCTCATGACTTGGAGAGCTGACCATAAATCAGAATTAGCCCTATTCATCTTTCAGCTCCAGATTATGTGTCAGATTTATTTTTTTTTTATTCATGTTATTCAAGCCCAGAGCTCTGCAGGGTAACTGCATAAAAGAAAAGACAACAACCTCTTTATGGAGAAAATACTCAGGTAAATTTGTGAATACTAGAAAGGCTGAAAGGTGCTATGGAGCCATTGGTATTCCACTACATTGTAGCTCAGTACGTGTTCTAACCTACCACTTTTACATTGCTGGTCCATTACAGCAGCAAATATTAGTAGGAGGGCAGAAAAAAAAATCATCAATATAATTTTTTCAGGAAATCAAATCAGTCTTCAAGTTAGATAAGTTATTTTCTTAAAAGGACACCCATGGACTTTGGGCAGATGTCAGAGTAGACCACTGATGACTCACACTGTCTAAAAACGGTTGTGTATTGAAGCTCAACAGATAGCAATCTGTCAGGCTCTTATCTTCCCATCAGACTGGAACAACATGCTGAGAACCCAAGGACCCATCAGCCCTTCCCTGTCTGTGGGATACCTGCTGGCTAAGTGACAATGGAAAGCTAGATGTTGGGGAAACATCAGTTTCTTTCATAGCAGGAATGCAGAAAACAGTTGTCCTTATTGATTCCTGTTGATGATAAAGAGACCACTTTCCATGACTTTTTAATCTATAACAGAAGATCTTAAAGTCCATAAAGGTAGCTATATATGGATACCTGGAAAAAGGCTATTGAAAGGGAGGACCTCATCAATGTCTATAAATATGTTAAAGGTGAGTGTAGGGAGGATGAAGCCAGACTCTTCTCAGTGTCATCCAGTGACAGGACAAGAGCCAATGGGAATAAGTTGGAGCACAAGAGGTTTAGGGTAAACGCAAAGAAAAACTTTTTCACAGTGAAGGTGACAGAGTTCTGGAACAGGCTCCCCAAGGAGGTTGTGGAGTCTCCTTCTCTGGAGACATTCAAGACCTGCCTGGATGTGTTCATGGGTGACTTAATCTAGATGATCCTTCTCTGACAGGGGGGTTGGACTGGATGATCTTCTAGGTCCTTTCCAATCCCTAAAATTCTGTGATTCTGTGAAAGAAAAGATGAATGCAAGTTTGAAGCTAAATTCAGTAAATTTTAGAGGGTGGGTGATGACTGATACCCAAGTTATTTCTAAGTCTTTCCCATTTTTTTTTTGTTTTCTGGTGGTGGTATTTTTTCTTTCACACTACATTACTGGAAACGGGTCATTCTGACTTTCACCAAAACAGGTATTTTTTCTGGTGCCAGTGAAAATTTTGCATCTGTTGTGTTTTGGCAGTTTTGAATTTCCCAGTCCCAAACTCTGAGAATTGCAACAAAACAGTGTACTTCTCTTTCAACTTTAGCTTTAACTAATCATTAAAAATCACCAAGAAATCAAACACAAGTGCTAGAGGTGGGTGGGGATGAGACTCAAAATCACCTCAGTTCATGCAACTGGCCTAAAACTGCAGGTACAGCTCTGTGCAGACTGATTGTGACCTAATGCTCTGTTCCTCTAACTTGTCCTTCTGCAGACACATTCCCACACCATCTACAGGTTTCTGTGCTCTGCCTGTTAGATGGATAGACTGTGAATTTCTGGCACACAGTCTGTTAAATCTCTTGGGCAAAACTTCTCCTCATGGTATGAACAATTACTAGTATGAGCAAAGGAACATGCTTGTGTCAGGGATGGGGCAAAACTCCATCAAAAAAAGCTCCTAGGAAATGTAGCTGCCCTGTGAGGAGAAAAGCCCCCAAACCTCAGAAGGCTCCACTGTGGTTTCCGAATGGTTATAAAGAAAGATGTTAAGTCAGAGTATACCAATCTGAAATAAAGGCTTTCCACTGTCTCCAGAGAGTTTTCTTTTTATTGACCCTATTTTTACTGTCATATTATAGCTTACTTTCTTTTTCTGATTCCCCTTTAACATTTTTAGAATGTCAGCTTTGTTTCCACGTTTTTCCAGTTTGGAGTTTCAAGACCAGGAGCAGGGAACTCATTCCATTAAGTGAGGTGTTGCTGGTGCCATGTCTTACAGCTACAGATTCTGATACTGCAGCAGCTAAGCAAGATGATGATGTTATTGTTGCCAAGGTGCTCATCACCACTCCAGGGAAAATCAGCCTGTTTGGCTTACACATTTAAACTGCATGGCTTGGCTTTGTGTTGTGCCAGGTTGTGAGGGTTTTTTTTGCCTACAGCATATTGGGGAACCACTCTACTATCAGTATTACACAGGTGATGCTGAGAGCTTCACCTGCATAGCTAGCTCAAAAGAGAGGGCCTAAACCAAACAAATTATTAAGGGCATTTTTTAAACTCAGAGTGTAAAGCCTAGATCCACTATTCAGGCAATTCAAAATGACAAATATCTCCAAGTTACCTAAGCCTAAATTCTCTTGAAGAGCAGAATGTTATTTAATTATATTCTTATATTGAAAGAAAATACCCAAACTGTTATTAATGGATTCAGCAAAGCACTTACAGAGACACATGCTTAGCTCCAAGAACTTGCATTGGTTCCTTAGAAATCAAGAAGCATTAGAAGGTGTCAGATGTTTTTCCTGAACCAGGACACAGGTATTGACTCATATTTTGAAACACGGCCTCCTAGGGTTTCAACTCTTGTCCTTGATGCATGCTAAGAAACAAAGAACGATGTTGTGAGGATTATCGCACTCAAAGTATACTTGGGGAAAAGTTGTGCTGAGTCATGCTTCAGCATTTGAGTGTTGAGCCAAGACTGAAGAGTGATTACATTAGAAAAATCCACCAGGAGCTCAAACTGACCAACCTCATACCATCCTCCAGAGGCTTATGTCTCAGCAGCTGACTCTATTCCAAAGACATTCTTTTAGAAATCCTGCAAGTGCTCTTCTGCTTTCCTGCTGTGACCCACAGTCTTGAAAGACAATCAGAGGCCTCTTCCCCACTCAGCTGCACCTTCAATGAAGTGTTGTTGATACAATGCTCTTTTTACAGGCTTTATTGGCAGGACAATGGAGAGAGCTCAAGGACAAAACTCTTCACATGAACAGCACAGCATCACTGAAGTGGCTCATTCACCAAACAAGAAGTCTGCTTGACTTCTTTGTTCCATTCACCTACCATGGCACTGTAGACCTACCATCCTACCATACTTACTGACTAAAGACAACATTGTTTCAAGACGAATGCCATTGAGGAAATCCATCATGCAGTTTCTCTCAGTGGATGGCTTCTATGGGTGTCAGGGTGGTATTACAGGTGTATGCATGTGTGTGTGTATAAAATATATATATATATTTATATCCATGTAGAGATAAGTCACGTATATTTGAATATATGTGTAAATACATGCGTAAATTGACATGTCTGTATAAAAAGTACGAATGTATAAACTGGAATATTCTTTCAACTGAGTATATAAATGCCAGACTACAAAGATTTTTTTTTTGTATTCTTATCTTTGAGAGAAGGCAGAGGTAATAATAGCAGGATGAATGGTTCCAGGCTACTTCCACTTTCCAAGAAAAATAAAAAAACCAAGTTTCTTAGCAGTTTCAAATCTGGAATTATCAAATAATAAGCTCTCTCTCCCTCCAGAAAGTATTAAAGGCCATTAGATACATGCATTTATCCCATATCCTCATAGTACTAAATAATATTTTCCATCCAATATATTCCCCAAGCAGCAAGTCCTGGGTTATCCAGAAACACTTATTAGGAAAGCTCTTCTAAATTTGAGAGGAATTCCTGCAGGAACTTGCCAGAGGTTGTATTCATCTCAAATCCCTTGCATTGAAGGCTTCTTCACCCTTCAGCTCATGGATGTTTCCCTTATTCCAGTTGCTGTGGGAGCTGCTTCATGACACGAGGCAGATTTTCATACATCTTGTTTCAGTAACAGAGCACTTGCACTACCGAGGTTGTTCAGGGGGTTGGGTGCTGGTCAAAACTTTGGGAGACAGTACCCTAAGATGCGTATGAGGCACAAGAACAATGGGAGGACAAACCCAGTGAAGGCTGCAGACTCTTCAGTAAGACCTGAGCTAGCAAATGTCACCAATAGAGCAAAACCACAACAAAAAAACTAGCTGCTAAGGTTGACTTCAGGGCAGCGTGGAGGAGGCTGCACCCATTTTCAAAGGAAAAGTCACACAGAATAACATGATCTCTTTCGAGTGGCACACACAGAAAAAGACAGCTTAGTTGTTGTCATCAGATCTGACTGTTTGTGGAAAACAAGGTTCATGGGCAAAACCAATGACAAGGGGTAAGGCTGCTTGTCCTCTGTTTAAAGATTCCCCAAGGAGGCTTATTATCTGTTGCCAGCTCAGTGCTGTACATCATGGTCATGCAGCCTTCCTGCTATGAGTCTGAAAACAAACCAGTCAGCTAAGGAAAACAGCAAGCTCTCAGGAGAGGACAGAAATGCTGTTTATATCTCTCCTTGTGTATCTCTTGTTAACTGATGTCAGCCCAATATCCACTCTGGAAGCATTCATTTTGACAAAGTAGCAAAAAAATGTTTCTCTTGGTTTTAAATTCAGGATATCATCGTCTACCTATAGCAAGGCTACAAATCTGCATTTTTTCTTCTGGATAGTCCCAAGTTTAAAATTCCTTCTCCAGTAACACTGGGCTACTGTGAGCTGCTGTTGAGTGGAGTTTGGCCAGAGCTGTAGAGCCCCTTTCATCAAGGTCATGTATCTTCTCCTGACATCCTTCCTTACCTGTACTGGCAGTTATAGCTCAGTTTCTTGCTTACCAGTGCCACATGTTTACAAATTCTCAGTTAGGGTGCTAAACTTCACAGGGTTCTTAGAAAGTCCTTGGAGTAGTGGCTGAAACAGAGGACTTTGACATCCCATTTTAGTGCCATATGTTTCAGTTAGAGAGCTGTGCTCTCTTCCACTTAATTTCTAGTTTTGCCTGCACAGTTAACCATCTTTAATGGAACAGAAAATAACTTAAAACCAGAAGACTTTGTTAATGTCTTGGAGAAACTCTTGATGGTAGGAAAGGGTTGTTTGATCCTCCAGTTTGGGAAAGCAAAGTAGCTGGGGTAGGGTTTGGAGAACAAATCTGATGAGAAGCCATTGAAAGATCTGGGACTGTTTCATGTGAGGAAGAGGAGGCTGAAGGGAGCTTTCATCACTCTCTACAGCACCTGAAAGGACATTGAAGAGAGGCTGGTGCTGGTCCCTGCTTACAGGTCATTAGAGACAGAACAAGAGCCGATGGATTCCAGCTGCACCAGGGAAGTGTCAGACTAGGAAGTAGGGAAACATTTTTCCCTGAAAGAGTGGTCAGACTCTGGAATGGGCTGCTCAGGGAGGGGGTTGAGTCACCATCCCAAGGGGTGTTGAAGGGTCGTTTGGATGTGGTGTTGAGGGACATTGTTTAGGAGTGAACTTTGTAGAGTAGGGCTGATGGTTGGACTGGATGACTTCAAGGGTCTTTTCCAACTGGAATGATTCTATGCTCTATGATTCTCACACAGAGGAATACCTGGGGCCACAGACTCCAAACTACCTGGTGAAGAGGGCATCTGTCAGACCAGGCCTCCTGGTAGACATGTTGGAGATGGGGTGTCAAGTTCACAACTGTGGATGCTAAAATAACTACTGCCTGGAATTTTCCTTTTCATGGGATTGTAAAGATTCCCGCCAGCTGTGACCTTGGTGGCAGCTGTTTGTCAAACAGTAGAAAGACGTTTTGATTATGGGTGCTGTGACACCCCAGTAAATCACCCCAGGGGGTGGCTGGCTTCTTGTCCAATTGTCTGGAGGTTAAAAGGGTATAAAAAGAGCTGTAAATTAATAAATAAAGGCTTCTTGGCATCTACATGAAGAAAATCGTCTCTTCCTCACTCTAGCTCCTCCTCCAGCAACTAGCAGATAAGCAACACACAACCCCAAGGAGAACATCACCCAGCTATGATAAGCTTTTAGCAAGTGGCTTAGCTAGTGGAAAAAACCCAGTCAATGTTTTACTGATCCCCATTAAAAATTACACCTTAACCTACCACCATTCATCCTGGATCTAAGGTTTTAATGAAAGATATTTGAGTCCACATCTTGATGACTCCACCAAAACCAGTAGGACTGTGGGGTGGAAGGTGGGAGGGGAGTGTGTATTTTTATGTAAACGGACAGCTCTGAATTAGCTCTCTTTGAGGACACAGTGATAAGAAAGAGTCCAGATGTTGTCTCCAGGCTTCTAATACACTTCATTTCTGAACTTACCATAAATGTTTTAGGCTGGCGTCAGAGCACAGTATCAACAGCAACTTTTTAAATGACAAACCATGCCTGCAAAGTGACCAGTTTTCTCTGAATTTTAAGGCAAACACTTTATCTCAGTTAAACCCTTAGTAGCCATGTGGTTTTGCCCATCTTCTCAGGAACATTTAAAGTACACTTCTTCTTATAAACAGTTTAAAGTCATAATGGTAAACATGCAAGCCTAAAGCTAAACTTCCATTCCTTACACTTGTGTTGGTTATTTGTAACAATACCAGAAATGTTTACTGATCCACCAACACAGTTTACACTGAAATCCCCCGCTCATTTACCTCCTGTGCCATGATTAATTGTTGGCTTAAATCAAGGAAAAGAGATAAAAAGATACAGCTTGTGCACCAACTCAGATCTTCTGCTGACTGAACTGCAGCTTTTAAACGTGATTAAAAAAAAAACAAACAACTCAACACTCAGTGTTGTAGATGTCTTAGGGATTGTTCAGTATTTGCAGTGCTTTTCCTAAACCTCTCAAGAGACACTGAAGTCCAGAAGAGACAGAAAGGAAGAGCCAAATGGTTTGTGAGTGATAGCCCTTTCTGGACAGGTAAAGCAGGTAGGATGCCAGACAGCAGAATTCAACAGCCTCCTCCCTGTTTATATTTACTGCGTGCTTCTGGGACTAAGATGATCTCCATTATGCATTAGAGAAGCTCATATCAAGATGCACTCCAAAGGTCATAATAGGCTGCGAGACTTTGAAGATTATGGGAAGATGCTATGAAAACTGCACAACATTCCATTTGTCTCCATGAATAGGATTTCAGGTTCTCTAACTTTCCAGATCATGCTTCCCAGAACTAAGCAAGTGAATTATAAAAATGGAGTATAAAAGAAGACTAATCTTAGGATATCGTTAAGATTCACCAAATAGTGAATTGGTTTGGTTTGGTTTTTTTTGTTATTTTTGAGGTTTATTAAAAAAAATTAAAAAAGGAAATGTCTTTCCATTTTGCAAGTGTCTACAATTAGCCCAGATGTATGTATTTTCCAGGAGCTTTTGTTTTGGGTTTTTTTTCCAAATGTATCTTTTTTTTTTTCCATAACTCACACACAGGAGTTTCACAATCTCATTATTGCCCTTTAAGGCCATTATCACCTCTTTCCAAAATGCCTCTGTCCTATAGCACTCCCAAGGCACATCCTGGAGAGTTCATTACCTCACGACACACACGTCTTGTCCTTGTGGGAATGGATTTTGAGCTCTAAACTAGAATTCTGATTAAAAAACCAGGTGTCCTTCTCTTTTATAGTCTCTTTACTTACCTCCCAGAGCCTTTCTCATCCTTGCTCTGATTTACTCTATTGTTGCTCTATTTTATTTTATTTTTAATTATATACTTCTTACATGTTTCATAAAGTCATAGAATCATAGAGAAGTCTGGGTTGGAAGGGACCCCCAGATCTCAGCCAGTCCAAACCCTTGCTGAAAGCAGGGACATTGGTGGAGTTGCTCTCTATGTGAGAGAGCAATTAGAATGTATAGAGCTCTGCCTGGGAGACAGTGAGGAGAAGGTTG